>LOEQ01007419.1:43363-62738 GCA_001685075.1 Bramus lutescens | reverse complement strand
TCGAGAGCAAGATGGAGACAGACTGAGAATTCATCTCTCCAATTTGGGCTGAAACAGTTCATAAGTTCAACTTTCCTGTCTCTGTGTGTGTCACTCTCTTTTAGTGCTGGAAAGAGTTTAGAACCAGAGCCAGATCGTACTGTCAAGGCTCTGGTAGTATGACACAATGTCTATGATATCAGTCATGCTCTCCTTGTGTTACTCAAGCTGACTCAGAACTCTGGTGCTGATGGGACCTATTATTTTAACCAAAAAGCTTCTTGGTTTGAGATTCATGTGCTTTCTATTAATTATGACCAAGCTAACAATAAAAGACAAAGAGGACACAGTACAAATGCATTTCTATAGGGCCTACCCATTTAAGAAAGGTGCATGGTTGGGGTCTTAGGAGAGCTTCTGCTCCAGTGGCTGAGAGGCGAGAGACAGTTCTCACGGAGGAATAACATGGCAGGTGCTATGCAGTGCTGCGTGATGTGACTGGGAACGAGTATGATCCTTTGCACCTGCACTTCCAGGTCACGTGGGAGCCTGGAAGAGGATGGTACTTTCGTGGCTACTATGATAAAATAGCAAAGGCAACCCAGGGAGGAGTTAATTTAGGAGCAGGGTTTGAAAAATCTTGTCAATGTGGGAATGGTGGCAGGAGCGAGAAGCAGCTGGTCATACTGTTCTCAGCTGCAGAGCAGCGAGTGCTGAATACTAGTTCTGGCATCTCTCTTAGCTTTTATATTCAGCTTACCTTCCTTTCTGTGGAATGATGCTGTCACCATTCAGGGTGTGTCTCCACCTTAATTAACTTGATCTAGAAAATCCACTAGTGATTTGCTCAGAGGTGTATTCCTGTGAAATCCCTTCCCATTGACTCTAACTATTCGCCTTCACAGCAAGGTCAAAAGGCAAGTTGTTTGGGGGAGGAAAACAGACTTCTAAAATTTAAAGTTTCTGTCTATGTGTATTGTCAGTGTCTCTGTGTGCATATGCCATGTGAGGTGCCTGTAGAGACAAGGGAATTGGAACGCCTGGAGCTGGAGTGGTTAGGAGCCACTCAGCATGAGTTCTGGGAACCAGACCCATGTCTTCTGGATGAGCAACAAGTACTCTGAAAAGCCGAACCGTCTCTCTATCCCTGAGAGTATTTATATAGGGGCACTGCGCTCTGGACGATCTTGGTGCATTCAAGAAATGTTGAAGCATCTTGGTGGCAGATGCAGAGTGACAGCAGAAGATGGAGGACAAGAATGTGTAGATGGCATCATAGGGAGGTTCTTCATAGGCACACCAGCTGTCACAGCTCCATCGTGGAACATTTGAAGAGCTTCAAGACTTATGGTAGCAGATGCAGGTGTACCTTTCTTTGCTGTTTGTGAGAACTGCTTCCCATCGGACATAAGGAATGCTCCAGGACTGGGGTGACTGTGGAGAAATCTGCTCTCGGTGTGGGAGCCTAAAGGCACTGGGATGAATGGGGAGGGAGTTCTAGTGCCATATCTAACATGCAAAACATCGTTCTTGATAGTGTGCTGAGAATGTGAGGTACTGACCTATCAAAGGTCGTGGTTTCTAGTTTGGAAAACCAGATGGGCAATAGTTTATATGTAAGAATTCTCCATAATTCATATTCTTAAATTGTTGACCTATGCTTTGTAATTAATTAGTCCATTGAAAAATCCTCAGAGCTGAGCCTAGAAAGGCAGATGGCTTGGTGGTCAAGAGTTCCTGCTGCTCGTGCAGACAGCCCGAGTTCAGCTGGCAGCACAGAAGCCACAGTCAGCTGTAACTCCAGTCCTAAGGGATCTGACTCCTTCCCCTGAACTCTGCAGGCACTACACTTACATGCACAGACATAAACACAGACACGCATGTATAAACACACAAACAAAAGCAAATAAAGTCTTTTCAAAAGATCAGTAGCATAATAAACCTTAAAGCTGGCTGCATGGTTACTGACATATAAATCTCCATTAGATGCCTAGACTTTTAACCAGTGGCTAAAATTGGACTTCTAAAAGAATGTGTGTACAGCTGAAAGGAGACTCGTGTAGAATGAAATATTGAGGCACATCAAAACCTGTCTTCAAACACTTCCAAATTTGGAAAAATTTATTTTAGGGTACTTAAAAATGATGACCTGTTTAAGGCTGTGAGCACCTGCAAGGCAGTTTCTCCCAAGTTGCCCATCATGCATTTCCAGAGGATGAGGGAGGAGGTGATGCTGCATCAGGAAGATTTTCCCGCAGTGATGTAGGAGACGGTGATGCTGGTGGTAGTCTCTGAAACAGGCAACACCTTTGCTTCGTGGGAGGAATTTAGTTAATTGGGACAAAGCTGCAAGACCAGAGATAAGATGGTAGAGGATGCAAAGGACTCAGCGATGGTCAGTATTCCTGTAAAGGAAGGCTTGCCTCTTAGAGTTTGTCTGCAAAGAAGTTAAAACAAGTTTTTGAGCAGCAATTTGGAGCTTATCCATCTGCTGAGTAGTTGGAATCGTAGAGGCAGTGAGACATGCTAGAGTAATACATAAATTAACTGCCTAAATGACAGGAAAAACATGAGAAAAATAAGGACTTATGCCTCCTAGGAAAATGTTCCACTAATGAACCACCTATTCAGCCCTTCAAAATTAATTTAGTCTTGGGGCAGGAGAGATGGCTCAGTCCTTGAGAGTGCTTATTGTTTTACCATAGTTCCTGAATTTGGTTCTTAACACCCACTTCAGGCTGTGCATACACATACACAGACTTACACACACATAAAAAAATTAAAAATTCAGTTTTATATAGGTTGTGTTTTCCTGTTCCGGGAGCTGCTTCCAAATTACCATGCAGAGACTTGTTCAACCAATAGCTCAGACTTATTACTAAATAGCCCCTACATTATAAATTAGTCCATATTCCTTATTTATGCTCTGCCATGTGGTGATACCTTTACTAGCATGACACGTTCCTCTTGCTTCTCTGCCGTTCCTCTTGACCTCTGACTATGCCCCCCTTTTCCCCCTGTATCTTCACTTTGATTACCCACCTATGCTTTTCACCTTGCTATTGGCCAACCAGCTTTTTGTTTTGCTTTTTTTTGAGACAGGTTTTCTCTGTAGCTTTGAAACCTGTCCTGGAACTCACTCTGTAGACCAGGCTGGCCTTGAACTCACAAAAATCTGCCTGCCTTTGCCTCCCAAGTGCTGGGATTAAAGCTCTGCACCACCATGGCCCCACTTGACCAATCAGCTTTTATTAGCCAATTAGAGTAAAAATATTCACACTCTATGAAAGGATTGTTCCACAGCAGTTTGAATTATATTATTTAATTGGCTAAAGAGCATTTTTATTCTCTACCATGAAAAATGAAGATTTTTATGAAGCAATAGGCATGTTTATAGCCTACAATACCATGTCCCAGTTAGTAGCATAGAAAAGAGTTGTTTACGTTTGCTTTCCTCCTGAGAACTAACATTGTATATGGGCTCACAGATTCAATGGAAGGACTTCATGCTCTTAAGTAACCGTTATTAGGCAAGTAACTCCTTTGAAATGTCATTAAGAAATCAGCTTTTTTTATGGCTATATGCCAAATCATGGTACTTTATTTTCACTTCTGTTCAAAATATTGTAGTGGGAAACTCCCAAATTTCAAATCAGAATTGTGTAAAGGTAAGGTACGAATAATCAGGAAATGAGTATACTTACAACTAACTTTGTTTGGCATTATTTATCAAGCCCGTGCAATATCAAGGTAGCATGAGGCACAGACCTTATTTCTGTTTTGCAGAGGGCTCAGCCAGGAAGGTGTTCACTGCACAAGCAGAAAGGGCTGAATTTGGGTAACAGGCAGCTATGTGAAAAGCGAGGCGTGGCAGTGTGAGCCTGTAACCCTAGAGCTACAGAGGCTTCCCAGAGACATCTAGCCCAATCAGCGAGCTTCAGCTTCAGAGAGAGCTTCTGCCTCAACAGTACATAAAGAGAGCAGTATATGAAGGCGTTTGACATTGACCTTTGATCTCCACATGCACTTGTACACCTGTGGGCATGCACTTACATGCACACATGCGCACGCAAATACACGCGTGTGCACACACACATATGCACACACACACACAACACCATCATCATCATCATCTTCTTCTTCCTTCTCTGCCCCAGTCTGATCCACCTACTTGAAGCTCTTTAGGTCCCCGTCAAACCCTACCCGGGGGCATTATGACCCAGAGTACTCATCCTGTGTTCAGTGCCCAAATGAGCAGTCCTTACCTTCTACAACCCTAATGTTACTGTATCATTTGTCACCTACAACCTCAGGTAACCGGTCACCATTTGCTCATTCTCTTTGGTCCATATATTTCCTATCTCCGTGTATTGTATTTCTGTGCAGACTCTTATTCCTGGAATATGTAGTGTTCTTTTCAATGATGTCCTAATCTGGTTTGGCTGATCATGGTCTTGAGCTAGAAAACATTGCTCTTTGGCTTTTTTTTTTCTCTTGGTAAGAATTAAGGAGAATTTATTCTTTGGCTTTTTTTTTCTCCTGGTAGGAATTAAGGAGAATTTATTGGTTCTTTAAGCATTTGGTAGATTTCAGTAGTAAAGTCATGAGGTCCTGGGCTTTTCTTTGTTGGAGTTTATTTATTCTCAGTATCCATCATTGGCTAGTGAAGGTTATCTCCCCCTTCATGGTCAGTGTTGACAGCTATTTGCATTTCTTCTCAGCTATAACATTTCTTGGCCCATTATCATCAATAGCATCCAATGATTCCTTGTAATGCCCGTGCTGTTGGGTATATTTCCTGTTCCATATCTTGTTTTGCTTGTGCATGCATGTATAGCTCATGTGCATCCTAAAGGGACTGGCCTTGTTCTGAAGTCCTGATGATCAACTCTGAGGTATAGGTCCCCAAGGGAGCCATCTGGTTTGCCTTCTGGCATGAGGTACACCCAGGAACCTTCTCATTTTGTGTGCTTTATCTTGACTACAGCTGGCGAAGCATTCCTTTGCCATAAGAGCCCTATATATAATCTTGCTTTTGCCAGGTTCATTGACTCTTTCATGCCCTTTCTTCCAACTTCCAATCTGGGACCCAAGATAAGCAACTATTATTGTCCTTGTGGTGTCCATGTACAGACTATCCTCTGACTCTTTCCCACAAGTATTTAAGCAAGTTTTTCTTTTTTTTTTTTTTGCTCTACATTTTTAAACAAGTTTTTAATGGGACATCATCCCAGTGTGGCCATACGTGTTAGTAGTTCCCGATGATGGGTAAACTGAGAAGAACGATCACTTGAACCCAGGAGTTCAATGCTAGCCTGGTAGATAGTGAGAGAGGCCCTAACTGAGAACCCAAAACCAAAGCAAGCTAAATTCACACCAGCAAGGCTAAAGAGACATCATATTTAGATGGGTTAAAGACCCATTTTCAGGAAGTTGTGTAACAACAACAACAACAACAACAACAATAATAATAATAATAATAAATGTTGGAGAAGTTTGAGAGAATTGGTATCTTAATGGCTCTATATTGTACAATGTAAGATGCTATTTGAATACTTTAGATGTGTCTGCATATCTGCATGTATTTGAGGTTTTTTTTACATTTTGTAATGTATTAGCCATTTATTTTTCATGATTGAATTGATTTCCATTTAAATACCTTTCTAAATGCAGCAAGACCAGCTTTACACCTGGGCTGCAGTTAGTCAACCCACACATTCCATGGACTACAACGAAGGGCGGTTTCCCAGGAGAGAACCATCCATGTGGCCTCCATCCAGGCTTCCTGATGAAGAACACAGCCCCAAGGATGTTGATGCAGGTAGGATGCGGGACACCCAACTTTACAAGATTATGTGATGGAATGTGTAATTGTAGCACTTGCTTGGGAGTGAGACTTTAGTCTCTTGCAGGTATTTTTTTTAAGCATATCTTCTGCAGGCAGCCAATTAAAATCAATGGGAAGCCTGAGACAATGTTCTCATGGCCGTGTCCAAAGCTGCTGGGCTAGAATACAGAGAAGTAGTAGATGTACTGGGATTTTCTAGTCATTTCTGCTTTTATTGAAGTTTAAGAACCATTGTCAACAGACACCCATCCACCACCAGGTTGAAACTCTACATCCTGTTTGGGCTAATAGACCCTCAGGGAATATTTTTCTACATTATCTCTGAATTTCCTTGCTTAACATTTTTTTTGTACATCTAAACATTCTTTTCTTTACCTATAAAGATAACTAGGAAAGAAAGTGATGTAAATTACTTAAATCTCACTTTAAAATAATTATAGAATATTCCATTGTAATCTATTTTTCCCTGAAAAAATATTATTTTTTCTTTTCCTTTTGTTGTTGTAAATAATTTTGTGTTCTAGGCTAGGAAAATAATATGAGACTGGCCTCAGTGTTATTTGAAATTCACTAGGATGATGGCTTCTTAATAGACTCCAGGTTCTCTTGGTAAACTGAGCAGAAGTAAGCACCATCTTCTGGTATAGAAGTGAAGACTAAACGGAACAGCATTGTTTCTACCCATAGATCAGGTTTTCATAAGTGATACCATGGGTTTCAGAGCTTAGCTCTTGACCACTGGCACGGGCTCAGTGAAGGAGAGATGGTCGAAGAAGCTGAATCTTGGCTTGCTGTGAAAGGGCAAAATATAAGATTATGAATCTTAGGCTCTGCATTACATCGGCTTTGTGATGTTAGGCAAATTTCCAAACTGCTGTATTCATTTCCTTGTCTATGAGATGTTAATGAGAATAGCATCCACTGTGCAGCATGATTTGGAGGCGTGCATGAGTTCATGTAAATCATTAGAGTACAGAATCAAGTGCCTGGGCCAATGGAAGTGCTCAGCCTTGTTGTTATTATTATCATTAAAGTTATTTCCTCATTATCTTTCCTTGAAAACCAACAATGACTGTCAATGGCTTGCCAGGCTTCTGTCCACATTTTGCACAGCGTTCCCACCCTCTTGTTTTTAATCTCAGTTTCTTGGCAAATGTATTTCATCATGTATTCTTTCAAGCAACGAACAAAATGGGAGTCTACACAGTATCCTGCATTTTCCTTTTTAAATGCCTTGTGTTTTGGAGAAACTGTTTAGTATTCACTAGTTGGCATATAATCCAATAGAATAAAAAATAAACACAAGTGAGTGAGAGAATATAGAAAACTGTTTCATGTAAGATTCTGTTTACTACAACACTCATAGACAACAGTTGATCAAGGGTCCACGTAGAATTCCACACATCAAAATCTTCAGAGAAAAGAGAGCTTTGACAGATAGTGACTAAAAATCCAACATGTGAATTTAGACATTGTTGGTTTCTTTTTTTGTTTTGTTTTTTGTTTTTGTTTTTGTTGTTTTTTTTTTTAAACATGGTTTCTCTGTGTAGCTTTGGAGCCCATCCTGGAACTCCTTCTGTAGTCCAGGCTGGCTTCAAACTCACCAAGATCATATTCCCCCTGCCTCTCAAGTGCTGGGCTTAAAGGTGTGCACTGCCACCGCCCAGCCCATTGTTAGTTTCTTAAAAAAAGAAAGACTCAAGTAAAGATTTTGATCCCATCCTATGTATGATTGTCTTTAGGCTAAAATACTATTGGTTGAAATCCATAGGTACAAATGCAGTAGCTTTAAGCGATTTCATTGAGAGCCCTTGGAACAATGGTTTCTCTCCTTTTATGCATTTGCAACATTGGGTGGCATAATATTTTGATGTCCCTACTGTATATTTTTTCAACTTTTCTGGATGAATTAATAACACAGTTCTATGATACTTGTAAATAATTTAAAAGAATCTTTAGGTTACTGGAGTAGCATTTGGCTGAGAATGAATAAAAAGTGAATATTTATGGGTAGAATGAAAATGAAACCCGATCCCAGTCTTTCCCTACATAAAAATCTCTAAACAGAAATTTTGAAACCATTGTACACATCATAGAGGCACAGGTAAGTAACGGTTTTGGAGACAGCTTTCCAATACCTCAGAGCATTTTAGAATGAAGGATTGCTTGAAATTTCAATCTGTACATTCAAGGAAAGTTTCAGCAGAGTGATGTGACAACCTTATAATTAGAAAGAAAATCTTTGCTCTCTTTACACCTGATAAGGAGTAATATCTATAGTATATAAAAACTAAAGAAAAAAGAAAAAAATCCTTCAGTCGATAATGGACAAAGGAAAAGAATTTAAAATGGGAAATGTAAATGATGATTAGAGATACGAAAAAGCCCTTCAGCTATAGGGAAGTATACAGGAAAACTGTGTTAATATTCAGTTTCATCCCAATCAGAATTGCTGACTTCATGAAAATATGATTACTAAATCATAATGAGACTGTAGGAAGGGGGAAGGAACATTGTTCACTGTGCTGGGGATGAGTTAAAGCAATTGTGTCCTTCACAGTATGTGGAGGGGAGTAGAGATATCATGGTAAGCATAAGTTAGACTCAATACAAGTATTACATGTTTTCCACTCATATATGGAATCTACATTTAATGTATAATAAATATACATGCAATAGGAGACATGCAAGTGAGTGGAAACTTTTGTTTAAATGAGATACTGTTGGTAGGGGACAATACTGATTAATTTGGAGGGAAAAGCAAATATAACATTTTTCTCATGCAGAATGTGTGTGTGCGTTCATGCACACTTATGCACACACATGTTCAGTGAACACAGATGGGAAACTATGGTGAGGGGACAGGAGAGTAAAACAGTGGCATGTGTGTGCGTGTGTGTGTACACACATATATGTGCTCAAAAGTATCTTAATGAAACCCATTATTTTTGTGCTAGCTAAAGAGAAATTAGTAGAGATAATAAAAAGATATAGATGGTCATATAATTGATTTACACATAATCAAAGAATTAATTTTACTGAAAGTTCGTCTTCTTAGTGGATGGAAGAGAAATGAGTAGTTGTAAGGAAGGCATTAGACATGCTCACTTCACTCAAGTCCCTCACCATTTCACGACCATGACATTGGCCAACACAACAAATACAGACAGGTTTGCCTTAACAAAAGCAGTGAAGGTACAGGCAGTCCTGGAGGAATAAAAAAAAACCCTGTGTGTGTATGTGTGTGTGTGTGTGTGTGTGTGTGTGCGTGTGTGTGACTTGCGTGTGTTCATGTATAGAGTGAGAAGTTGAACAGAAAATTTCCTGGGAAGATCTTCCAACAATGTTTATTTTCTGGCTAAATCAACCGTATTTGTTTAAGAAAATGTTTTATCAGCTTAGGAATATCTAAGATGCGCAAAAGGAGCAAAAAGGGAGATGGATCAAATGAAAAGAATCTAGGATGAAGTAAGAGATTGAGTCTGGGTTAGGTCAGCTCACTGCAATGTATCTCAGAAGAATCTGCAATATTTTAAGGTCATCAGAAATGGATTCCTTCATTTCAGAGTGGAAAGGGGAGCATGAGCGACTGCGTCATTTTCCCTCATCATGAGGTTGAGAACAACAGTTGATTAGGGAAACACGCATTTTCTAGCCTCTAATATCCAAATGATGTCGTTGATGGTCCCTATAAAGAAGGATTTTAGAGATCTGGAGAGATGGCTTCGTGGTCAAGAGTGCTTGCTGCTCTTCCTGAGTTTAGCGTCCAACAGCTCACAATCACCTATAAACGTGAGATTCAGGGGTCCTAACACCCTTTCCTGTCCTGCACAGACGACCACATACATGAGACTTTCACAAAACCAGTTATACACATGCACACATAAATCAAAACAAAGACAAATCTCAAGAGAGATGTTGTGTGGTGTACTGCAATGTGGTATCACCGGCCCATTTCTGTGCTTTCTCCAAATGTCTTGACACTGTTTAGCTAATGAACTAATGCAGGAGTACCAAGGATGCAGCACTGTGTACTGTCTCCCTGCTCTTGCCACACAATCCAGGGATAGAAGGATGGATTGTGTTTCTGAGCATTGGTGTGTGTGTGGGGGTGTGTGTCCTATATTTTCCCTTTAGTCAGCTAGGTCCTTAGTGGGAATATCTTTTGTTGGCAGTGATGAGATGGTTCTACTATCAAAGAAACAAACAAGAACATATGGATTAGCCTTATTGGAATGTGTTAAGCTCTCCCTCCATTTATACCTGTTATTAGAACTAAAAGCATCAATCCTATCTGAGACTACAATCATAATGCATGCAATTTAAATTCTGTTCAGTAAATTATCTGTCTCTTAAATTAACTAGATTTGAGTGAAGTTGATGTATTTCAGTAAGAAAGATGAAATCCAGGGAATTTTAACTGTACACATTACTTACAGTGTAAATATCTGCTTGATGTATTTTGTATTTTTGGACTGTGATTTATTTTATTTCCATTTTTAGGAAACAAACATATGCTGCTGATCTTACTGCCTTCTCTTTCTGGTAGTCAGGGGTAGCTGTTCATACCTGTGATCCCACGCTTGGGTAGTGGAAGCATTTGGATCATGATTTTGAAGATCATGAGCCTGTGTTCTAGAGCAAAGCCCTGTCTCTAAGCATATAAACAAACAACAGATTACATCAAATTATGCTTGTATGAACCCAACGACTTTAGATTATGCTTAGAATTTTGTGAGGTTATTTTATAAAACAGAACATCAAAAGATTTGTGAAGGATGTTATTTCCCCCTCCTTGCTTTATGGTGGCTTTAAACCAAAATGGTATAGTTTTTTAGTTGTTTTTGTTTGTTTTTCAAAGGGACAATGGAGGTGGCAGTTCTCTATGTACCTTCAAAGTGTAGTCACCGTGTTGACTCTGCAACCATTCTGGTATTTAATGGAGACACTTCCAGTCTAAGATCTGGTCGAAAGTGAGTTTGAAAAGAAGGCTTTGGGTGGTATATTGAGGGAAAAGTGAGAAATAGGTGTGTTGCTTTGTACAAGGGACAGTCATTGGTATTGAGGAAGCGCAATATAGGACCGAACTGAGCTGCTTTCTCAAATCCACCTGCCTAGTGAGGGGGTCTTGAGTTGTCACTCACAAGGGAACCATTTTCTTCTTGTGTGCTATTATTTCTTACCCACTGCATGGCACGACACTTTTGTTGTTTCTAATTCCTTTTGCTCTTTTTCCTTCCGGAATTTTTTCTCTCTTCTAATCTAATATTTTTCTTCATCTTCATAGTTAGACTACTTTTGATCTTAGTTCTCAATTCATTTTCACTGTATGTCTCAGTGGAGTAAATTCATTTGTACTTTTTATCTGAGTCTCTAGGTTCCTATATCCTAGCTTGTGACTTTGCAGGGTATTTTGAAATATGAATTTTTCTTTGCCGTTTTAACACAGAGTTTCAGCAAGAGATCAATAGGAAGGACGGAGATAAAGAGAATGAACCCAATCTAGGCACCTGCTGGATGGGATGAAGAGCAGCTGAGAATGTGAGTGTAGGGCTTCACAATATCTGACTGATAATGACTCTGATAGATAGTCTTCTGATTATATTATTCTGCTCAACACACTTGTCAACATTGCCCACCTGAGTCTGGAAGCTGGCTTTTGTCGATAGCTTACCCGTTCAAGAACTGCAAAGGGAAAACAAGAGCAAAACAACTAAGAATCCTTATGTACACATCTGATGTAAAAACAAACAAGACAAACCCTAGAGTATAAGTAGGAGATCTATTGCTCTTACTGTAATATGTAAGTAGACAGAAGAAGAAAAGGCCCTTCCCTTCATGTTCTCTAAGCAGGGACTGTCTGTGGGTCTCTGTTTGGGAAGAAGTGGAAGAGATGGAAGCAGATTTGGGGTTTCCTTTATTAACTGTTGATGTGCTTTCAAACAAAAGATCTCCGTTCAAATGGAGATGACACTGGTGTCAAGTTGAACATGAGGAGAATATGCTCTTTTGATTAGCCTGATGAGGTAGTGCTGTCTGGGGCAATTGTTGCATTATAAAGTCACTTATTTATGTTCTAACACACTCTGACAGCTGTTGGCAAGTGACTATTCCATGCTCGTCTCTGACTTTTGTTTCTAAAGATGCAATCTTAGCTGAAGTTCAGGAAATAAGTAGATAGGGGGCAGATTTCTACTACCTTGTTAGAATTCATTGCTCCTCCCTCACAAGGCTTCCCAACTCTTTAACGGTAGCACTGTTCCTTGACTTGACAGCGTCTCATTTGTTTTCGTTCTTATATTCACTCTGTAACTGTTTTAAGCACTTGCCGTTAGCAAACACTCTTCCCTTTGTACAAACAGGAGGGCATTTGACAAAAGGGCCTGCTTCCATTGAGTGTATGTTGTGGTGGAGTGTGCTACTTAGTATTTTATTATTATAAAAAGTGCACAATAAAATCAAGTTGAAGAATGAAATGAATTATTTTGGTTTATCATTTCAGAGGTCTCTATTTGTGGTAGCTTGGTTCCATGATTTTAAATCTGTGCTAAAGCAGACCATTGTGTGTGTGGAGTTTATGGTGAATCAGAGCAGTTTCTTTTCTAACCACTGGGAACCAGAGAAGGGTGATATATAGAATCCTATTATATCCTTTAAGGGATGCTCAAAGTGACCGATGATGCCTCATCTTCTAAAGTTCTCCTGACCTCCCAATAACACCACCAGCTTGAAATCAAAGCCTTGAAGACATAGTATTCAGGGAAACTTTTTAACTCCAAAGATAACACAGAGTAATAGATAAGGGCAAAGAGATGAACTATGGAATGTAGGGTGTGATGAACAAGTAAAGAGTCTTAGGGAGGTATGAAGATGCAGTTATAATAGAGGACACAGAGGTGCAAGATGAAAGAGAGGTGATGTCGTGTGGTAGAATGTGGATGCATAGAAATGGGTTAAGCTGTACAAGCTAGTTAAACTTAAGCTATTGGCTGAGCATTTATAATTAACATTAAGTCTCCATGTCAGTCATTTGGAAACTGATGGGCAAGGAAGAAAACTCCACCTACAGGCCCGAGCAAAATCCTCAGAAGTAAACAAGGAAACAAGAGCGTATGGGAAGGGTGTGTGTTTCATGTTTGAAGACAGCCATGGGAGTAAGAGCGTAGTGAGGTAGTCGGGAAGGTGAGATGTCTACAGAGATTAGGAGTGTAGGCAGACAGTACATGGCCAGCAAGGCTCTGTTGAGGCTGTAATGTTCACCTGAGTACAAGGAAAGCTTTCACTGCAGCTTCACGGTTCATCATGTTCTTTGAATACTAACTACAAAATATATTTCGGTAGCACCATTGTGCACATCTGTCATGAAGCTATGGACAGTGACTGCTCTACTGTATTTGCAGTGTCTTGCATCTAACCCTGCCCCTAATACACAAAAGACTTAAACTCCTGCATTTATCTTGCCAATGAGTGGGCTTCTCATTTCTAAAATGCAGAGGATGGATGAGATTTTTTTTATTTTTATACACTTACATTTTCACATAGAAAATACTCTATAACTTCCACAACAGCAACAATCTCTATTTATCCTAACGTGCTTCCAGTACGATGAATTTGTCATCTCGCAGAATCTTAAAAATGACAAGAATGGCTGAAGGTAGAAAATCCCTTCAGAATCCCTTCTTACTCGTGCCTCCAGGTGGCAGTATTTATCATACATCACAGAAAGCAGATCACGGAGAGCAGAACCAAATTTGTCAGGACTTCAAAGAGCCTTAAAAATCCCTTGCTTCAAGACTAAGGTGGTCTCATCATGTATGAACTTTCACTAAGTGAATAACACAGTTAACATTCTTAAGCAAGGACTTCTGGGGAAAACAAAAATCATTAGGAAAAATAATTAAGGCTGGTCTGCAGAGCAGAGCATTGGGAACTTCCTGCTTGTGAAATATCTAATGACACAGTTATGTGTCATCGTGTGTTTATTATACTGAAAAGCAGTCACATTCACATGTTGCGCTAATGGTTTGGAAAAAAAGACTGCATATTTTTGGTACTTACTGTAAATAATACATATCTAGTGGAAGTTTTTGCTTTTAACTAAGGAAATGGGAAATTTTATTCTTTAAGGTATTGACTGTCTGCTTCCTTTCCAATCCAGAACCTCAATCCTCTATTTTGGAAAGCCCGAAAAAATGTCCAAACGGTGTCCAGCAGGTAAGAAAGCCTCATTAGGATGGTAAATCCCCAATTCCATTGTTCACCTTCAAACAGTGACACATCTGTGATTGGCATTTCCTCTCTGTACCAGAGGCTGGGCTTCCCAAGCATTAGCTTGCAGGGGGATCCAGCCAGGAGAAAGGAAATGTTCCTCTTAATTTATACTTTGCAATCCTATTCATCCTTCAAGTAGAACCATGCACAAGCTTTACAGATCTGTAATACTCTATAGCCAACCAGAGAGCAGGACCCATCGTTTGCTGTCTCCAGCAGAAATTTCAGGCCACATCCAGAAATTCTGTGCTATGACATGACTAAACACAGTCCCAGGGGTACCCCTTAAAACAATTTTGGCATGACCTTCTTAATATCTAATAAGACACCCTTCACCATGGATAGGAACAAGGCCTTTGTGCATGGTTGGCAATGACTGTGTTATTGATCCCTCAAGACTCTTAAATGGCTTTAAAGGATGAGACATTTGATGGCATCGTTTTTTTTTTTAGATACTTTTATCTTTTATTTCCCATGTCTGTAAGCCCCATTTTGGAGAGGCAGAGACAGGAGAAGCCTAGAATCTCACTGGCGTAGTCAAATAGCTTCATTGAGAGACCTTGCAAAGGAGGAGAATGATTAAGGAAGATGTTGGATATTGACTTATGGCCTCCACATGCCTGCACAAACATGCTCTGACACATATGCAACCATGCATATACATACAGAAATAAATAATTTAGAACATCCAGAAAGGAAAGATTTCATAGAACAATGACAGTGGTTGGCAGTTACTCTTCTGGATGAACAAGGAGCTGTGAAGCTTATCTATAGGTAGTCCCAACTATGCTTTTGACAATGGTTTCATACTACATGAGAAAATAAGCTAGTCTACACTGTAATCCAGCAGGAAGAAGACTGGTTCTGGTCTATTGACTCTGGTCTATGGAAGGTGAGAGGGCTCTCACTTGAACTGCAAACCTTCGCCGGCTTCTGGTTAATGGATAATGGTATATGTAGATTTTATAGGGCATGCTGCTCTCCCTCTGAACTGGATAACTGCTGACGTGTGAGAACTCCTCAAAGTGAAGAATGAGTTCTGTTTTAAAGAATACGTTTATGGTTACATTAAAGTGCTCCTCTCAGAAGTGAGGTCAGGCTATGAGGTTTTCTTAGAACCGGACAGTCCCAGGGCTCTCTACCACACACCAGCTAGATGAGCCTTTACTGTTCACAATAAAGCTGCTGTTAGGGACTGGGTCATAGTAACGTTCCCAGATTTTGGGTTGTCTTTGTGGTTTGTGTCAGAGGAGAGACCTGTACTGACTAGGTACACTAGCCATACCTGGTGGCATCAGCCTGTGGTTGTTTAATTAGCTGCAACTGTGAAAATGGAATAGTAAGACCAGCAATGGTAAACAAACAAACAACAAAAATTATTGTGTTGGAGCTCGAGAGATGGTTCAGTGGTTCAGAGCATTAATCTGCTCTCTGGGTTCAGTTCCTAGGTACTTATTCTTTGGCCTACGTAACCCTTACAGTAACCCTTTAAAATAGCTACTGTGTTTGCCCTTTTACTAATAAAATGATATTTGGAGGAGCTAAAAGCAACTCTACTAAAACTACAAAAGCCATAACAGAAAGCTAATATTTGAGCATAGACATTTATTTCTTATGGATCCTATGATGCTAAATTTTCCTTTTATGTAGATAATCTCCAGGCGACTGTTTGGTATCATCTTATTGTGAAACCACTGGATGAATGAAATGCTATGCTCATTTCAAGAGATAGATTCTATTATTTTTGAACTATATCTTTTGTAAGAGTCAGCTCTCCAGATATATAATAGAGATGTCTAAGCCTATTACTTCACTTTTGTCTCTTTTTTTTTGAAGTTTTACTGTAACTGCTATTTGTTAAATCGTATTAAATTTTGTGTTTAATTGCTTGGGTGGGAGAACTTAACGGTTTCTGCCAATGAAGCCCTTTACAGTTGGCATCTTGGTCACTAGAGGGCAGCTCTGCACCTTTGTTAATTACCGCTGCTGCTGGGAAAGGAATCCTCCAGGCTAGTTTGTTGTGCCTGGATGGTGATCAGCAGTGGTTTGCTGGCCCATCAGGCGCTGCCTGTATATATTCTGTGGTGAGAATAGGAGATGTTCAGGACTGCTTAGCCAGGCCTCCAATGTCTTCCTCACACGTGTGCTGAGACACCTGTTCGCTCCAGTGAAACACAATGGGATTTGTTGAATGATTCGTGAATGTTACTCTGGCCTGTAATTAATAATTCTAAGCGTCCAACATCCCTGGAAACAGCACGTGATCACGTTATCGCTGTCTTCTGTGTGTTTAGATGGTCGGGCGCTTAAAGAAAACGCAATGGATTCTCACGAGCAAAGAGATGAGCAGAGCTACGTTCTCAGTGCTTCTGTTGAGAAGCTTACAGAATCCAGGGGGTCTTTTTAAAGAGAAAATTACATTCTTCAGCTCTCGATGACTTTTCAAAAGCATTTCTTCACCCTGGTTAGCTTTAAGCCTCGATGCTCAAGCCGTTTTTCCTGCCTCAGCCTCCTAGGTGTGCCACTTTACCTGGTACTTGATGGTTATTTTAAGTTTGTAATATGCTCGGAAGACTGTATTTTCTGAAGAATTGTGCCATAGGATTAAAATGGAACTTTTTCACCTTTAACAACACCCCGCAGTATTGAAGCTACAGTGTACATGGAAAATCCTACAGGCCTGACTCGGTTTATGAACATCTTAGCTGCCCAATCAACACTTCCCCAGGGTTTAGACAATGGGTCTCAGGAGCTACAAGGTAGTCAGGATGGAGGAGAAGCACCAATATTCAGTGGTGGAGATGCAGGCACAACCCTAGTAACACTCGAAGACAGTGTTTACCATGCTGTGCACCAGGGAAGACAGAACTTTCCTGGAAAGAACATTTTTGTTTTCTGGAAACTCGAAGGAGATCAGAGAATAGTGTAGGTATTTTAACATCCATAAAAGGAGGAGAGACTCTTTCTTCAGGTCTTTGTTGTTGCTTTGAGGCAGGGTCTCGTCGTGTTCCTCTGTCTAGCCTAGAACTTACTCTGTGAATCAGGCTGGCTTCAAACCCATAGAGATCCACTTGCCACTGCCCACCCTCTCCCCAGCCAAGTGCTTGGATTAAAGGTGTATGCCATCAGGTCCAGATCTTGTATTGGCTTTAAAAATAAAAAGCAGTCAACCTTGGGAAGCAGGAAGGCTGTGTGTTTAGCAGGATGGGAAAGAAGTGGATGCCACATGGTGTTTTTGTTTTACTGCAGAGTGGCGGGGGCATAGAGATACCATGAAACTAACACCTTGTTCTACTGAGTTTTAGATGGTATAAAATCACTTCATGCCACAGCAGCACTGTTAAGGGGAGAAAGGCCCCACCACTCAGGAAGCGAATCTGGTGGAATATTAACGGAGGAGACACATTGCTCATTAAAGAATACTTGCCCATGATCAAGCATCTTCTGGTCTGCTGTGTATAGGAGACAGGGAAAAATGGGAAGACTTGAGACAGCAGGGCTCTTTCATGGTAGCAAGTCTGTTGTGTCTGTCATCCTTGTTCAGGTCTTGTTTAGGCATCCATGTTGGGGAGATGGTGTGGTTGTATCTTCTCTGATATTTTTAGGAAATGAATTCTCACCTAAATGTCCTGATCCCCTGGCTCTTATAACCTTTCTCCCTCCTCTTCTGCTACGACCCTTGAGCCTCAGCTGCAGGAGTTATGCTATAGACATATTAGTTGTTGCTGGGCTCCACCGAGTCACTTGTTCTCTGCGTTTGATTGGTTGTGGTTTTCTGTAATGATTTCCATCTGTTGTGAGGGGATGTTTCTTGAACGAGGGGTGAGACCTATACTTATCTGTGGGTATATAAGGACAAATATTTAGAATGTAGTTAGAAATTATGTTGGCTTAATAAAGTGGTGGTTACATTTCAATTTCAAAAAATAAAAGTAATAGGTATTTTAGAAACAAAAAACAAAAATACAAAACAATCAGTTTAGTTATAGGGCTGTATCTTTTCCATATATCTATAAACCAACTTACAAGATGCAATGTGACTGCCAAGATAGTTAATGTATGTTGTAGAATATTGAAGCAATTAAAGAAATTAAAAAAATAGTTGTAGAGAGACTGTAATGAAGAATAGTTTCTTGGGAAGGTGATTCCTCCATCAACTTAACTTGTACAAGGGTGGAAGGAAAAGCCTTCCATATGTGTGGAAAGAAGAGCCTCACATTAGAGAAGAAAGTGGAGAACAGGAGAGGTAGTGGATTTGGCATCCAGAGCTATGTCCAGTTGGCTTGATGAGCAGCTTAGCGATCTCCTCCTGTGGAAACTTGACCTTTGCTTTTGGCCTCTGGTGCCACTGCATGCAACTGGACAATGATTGAGCCCAGAGCCCATTGTTATCTGGGTTTCAGCCATAGTCTCCTCATGGATCTCCTTACTTCCAGTCTCCGTCCCTTCTAATCTCTTCCTGCACGTCGCCCCAAAGTTATCTTTCTGAAAACACAAATTTGTTTCTCCCTGATATCTGCTTTGACTTGTTCAAGGACTGTTCATTGTGTCTCTAAAACGTTTCAGGCCCGTGAGCTTGACGTGCAGGGTTTCCCTCCTGCCATTGCTGTCTTGGCCTTATCTCTCGCTGTCTTTCTTACAGATTCAGCTTGGTCTAGCAGAAACACATCTCTTGAAGACTCCATTATCCTTCATATCTGCCCTCGCACGGCCCTTCTATGCCCTCATATACCCTTTTTTAAGATGCACTTCCATCTTAGCTTACACTTAGATACTTGTTGTGAAAAGCCTCATTCTCCAGAGCCCATTTGGAGTCTTTACCCTGTAACTACTGTTTAAAATCACTGACTTTATGCACAGGGATTGAGAGCTTTAAGGATAATACTATTGGTACTTTTCTTTTGTCTCTCTGGTATCTAACCCACAGCCTGGCAGATAGGGAGAAGCCAGAGAAATGCTTGCTGAATAAATCAACATACGATGACCACACCAATGAGACAGAATGGGGCAGGGCTCAGAAACACTCACTGACTCGGGAACACTCACTCACCGAGGATATGGGCTGTGGAGCAGTTTTCCTGAGCATAAATCCCAGCCTCCTAGTATTAGGTGGAGACGAGTCAGAGCGAAGCAAAAGCAGGCACTGACTACAATGCTGGGGACAGATTTCGATCAATGGTGGCTACTGCAGTGGGGAGACAGACATTCTTGATCGGTGGTCACTACTGCAGTGGGGAGACATTCTTGATCGGTGGTCACTACTGCAGTGGGGAGACA
>LOEQ01007419.1:19740-43355 GCA_001685075.1 Bramus lutescens | reverse complement strand
TACTGCAGTGGGGAGACATTCTTGATCGGTGGTCACTACTGCAGTGGGGAGACATTCTTGATCGGTGGTCACTACTGCAGTGGGGAGACACTCTGCTGCGAACTGAAGGCAGCTTTGGATTGCACAGAGGTGAATATTTCAGAGGGACGAAGGAGGAGCAGGAGGGGAAGGGGCAAGGCTTGGGAGAGTCGGGGCATGAACATGACGACGGTTCTTCACTGAGAGTGAGCTTCAGCTCTTCACAGCAGCTAAGGTCAGTTGTGTCTGCTAAGCTGGCAAGGACAGGAGCAGCTGGGATTCTGTCCCATCTCAGAGTTCCAGAGACAGAGGCCTCATCTTTAGCTGCTGATTCAACAGATAAAAGATGTTGGCAATCTTGCGTTTTCTCACCCAGTTGCATTAAGGGAGATCATACAGTCATTCAAAGGATGTGGCCTTGAGACATATTAGTGTCTGTTCAAGTTTTTGTAAAACAAGGTTGAAGCCACAGAGGAAGCCGGTTACAGTTTGGTCAAGAGAGGATCTTGGTTAGGCCTTGTTTAGTTTCTTTTCTCTTGCTTCAGAAAACTGAAGGTAAGGGGTTGTGTAATGTGGAAAAGTTGGAGGCTTAGTTAGTTCCCAGGGATGGAGGCTGGAATGTCCAAGAGGGTAGCACTCACTTGTCTCAAGGGCCTTCTCCTTCTGTGATGGCAGGGGCCGTAGTACATGGTGAGAGACCTAAAGGCCTAGCCTAGATCTTTCTTCTTTTCATAAAGTCATTAACTCACTGCACCCGAGTGACATCAGACATCAGAAAGTCCTATCCACCCCCCCCAAGATCCACTTTCAAAGGCCATTTCTTAAGGTATTTTGTTTTAACAACTTTAGGGGTAACATTTCCTGCTCGTGACTTGTTTGGGTACAAATTGTAACCATAACCGACCTCAAGTTGAACGTGGCACTGATAATGAAAGGCTGAAGTGAGTGTAGCATTAATTACTCTCCTCAGAGAAAGGTATTTTATTTAGTGCCTTAGTTTCCTCACCTGTAAAATGGGCTAGCGGTCTTTCCTACCTGAGGGGCTTAGAGAGAGGGTTTTTTTGTTATTCTTATTTTAAAGCACATTAGTTTGTGAAAGATGACTTGCAGAGCTTAAGGCACCCAGTCGACCCTCAGATTGCTAGTTGTTATTGCATCAGAAGAGTCCTCTCTATTGTGTTTTGATCTTCTGCCGATATTGAGGATCCACCTGAGGATCTTTTGTACATACTAAGAGCAAATGCTGTCCCACTGAAATATACCACTCCTCGGTCTACACGGATTTCATATTTGCAAATTACTGGTGAAGACGGATGGTGGTGCTCATGTGCCTGTGCTGCGTCTGTGGTCACCTGCAACCTTGTACAGTGTGACTACGAATCCCACCCTCTGAAGTGTGTGTTTTCCCTGGTAAGACTGCACAGAAGGAGGTCTGTGAGCAAGTGTGCTTTGTATGGTCTGTTTAGTACCCCTTCTTTCACATGTTTGTGGTATTTCCTTGGTGATTTCACTCGAGGAAATGACTTGACACCTAGTGTTAAAACGCTGTTGGTGTTCCCAAGTGTCAGAAGACCTTGGTGGACCCGTTGGAAAACCTTCACCTTGGGCTTTATTTTAGCATGAGCTAGAGTGTCAGGGGCCATTAGTTCAGTGTTATTGAATCAATAATAGGTCTTACATATAACAGCTTTCAACATGGATAATGTTCCAAAAAAAAAAAAGACTGCACATGAATCATGTGACAAAATGTGACCCACGGCTTGCTGGAGTCCAACCCTGTGTTTTCCTGAAGAGCAGTGGCTTAGCATTGATTAACTGAGGGTTTTTGGAGGCTCTGCTTCTGACAAGTTTGAAGAACACACGTTGAGTGTGTCTTATTTAATCCTCACAGTACCCCTCTGCAGTTGGAAGATGGGTAGTGGAGTGTTCGTCCCAGTTTAAAAGAGGACAGTCGTGTGTTGGCTTGTGGCTTCAGGCTGTAGGCCACAGTCTTTGCTTTGCTTCTAGGCCCCGGCTTGGTAAGACGGAACATCACAGAGTGACAGTGTGCAGTGGAGCAAAGTGGCTCATCTTATGGTGGATAGGAGAAAAAAGCTACAAGCCAGCTGGGTGGGATGTGAGATTGCCTTTAGAAACACACAGCCAGCGACATCCTCCAACCAGACTCAGCTTCCTGCACTTAGGAGCTCAGTAATCAATTAACCCTTTGAACTTGGCACCCACATAATTCAGTCACTCTTCAGTAGCCCTTTGAATTAGAGACCACACATTCTACATAAAATCCTTTCAGGATCAACTACAACATGGGCTATCTTCATCATAAAGATCATTAAAGACCATATGAGCCTGTGAGAAGTTAACATGCTCTCAGCAAGCAGAGGCCAAACATTACCAACAAGGAAATAAACTGCCTGGCAAAGGAACCTAGGATTCATCTGAAGAGGAACAGGAGAACCCATCAAGAGTGAAGTTTTGAATCGCTGCATGTCTCAGCTAAGATGTTATATGAAGCAGTAGGAACCATGGCCAAGGACCAGGGTGTTGGGGGCTGTAACTGTGCTGGGTGCAAATTAATCCGAGTAACCTTGGCATCAACTGGGAACTGATTAGAAATGCAGTTGAATTGCTAACCCTTAGGGTTGAAACAGCAGGCTATGGCTTAACACGTCCCTGGTGATTCTTAGGAACAGTCATCGTAACACAGTGGCTCAGCCATTAGCAGGTTCAAAGCTCTTGGGTCATGCTATTTTGTTGGAGCATAAGATACATTTTAGATTTAAGGACAAAGCTCAGGTGATCAAATAGCAAGAGCTAAGCTGTTACAAGATGAATGTGAAGCAGCAATGAAAAGGAAAATAAGCACTATTAATAAAAAGAAGATCCAAAGCAAACCTGAAGGTCCGAAAAGCAAAACAGCCAGCCACTGGCTCTTAACTCGATCTCAGTATGAAATGGCAATCCTGCCTCCTAGTTTCTCAGAATGAGACTGTGTGTCTGAGACTTATCTCCCCTTTTCCCTGTCTTCTATTCCTCTCTAGAGCTGGGATTAAAGGCACACACCACTGGGATTAAAGGTGCCTGTCATTGTGGCTACTGGGATTAAGGGTGCACGTGTCTTTTTAGTTTCTGGGATTAAAGGTGTGTGTTACCATAATCTAGTCTGTAATCTAGTGGGGCTGTTTTACTCTCAGATCTTCAGGCAGTCTTTATTTATTAAAATACATTTGAAATGCCACTAACAGGAAAAACTAGAAGTAATCAGAGGAGAGGAGAGAGACAGGGGATGTAGGAAACGATTTCTTGGAGTATATATAGCCAAATAAGTTGCCCAATGATGAAGTCCCTACCCTAGCCCCTACCAAAGGGAGAGCAAATAAACAAAAACAAACAAATAAAAAAACAAAAACAGAACCAGAAAAGGAACTAAAGGAAAATGAGAAGGTGGAATTTGAAGTTGTATTAGCTGAGAGAGAAGAGGATTTTATGAAGAAAGACATGAGTAGGAGTCTTGAATACTTGGAACAGGCAGGTTTAAGGTCACAGTGTTTACAGTAAGGACATGAACAGTACCCGGAGAGCAGTTCCATTAGCATGCCAGGGTCTGAGAAACACTGCATCACGAACTAGTGATCTGAATCTGTTGAAGGAGGCCGCTTGTTGGTTCCAGGCAGTTTGATAGCTCAGACCTGAAATAGTCACAAAGAAACCATATTATTTAAATCACTGCTTGGACAATTAGCTCTAGCTTCTTATTGGCTAGCTCTTACATCTTAATTTAACGCATCTCTATTATTCTGTGCATCACCACGAGGTCGTGGCCTACCAGCAAAGTTTCAGCATGTCTGTCTCCAATAGTGGCTCCATAGCTTCTCCCTGACTCTGCTTCCTTCCTCCCAGAATTCAGTTTAGTTTTCCCCACCTACCTATATTCCCCTACAGCTCTGCTATAGGCCCAAAGCAGTTCCTTTATTAACCAATGGTATTCACAACATACAGAGGGGAATCCCACATCATGAATCCATTGTATTTGATTTCCCCTAAGATAATCTTAAAATTGGTAATATATAAATGCATTGCTTTTTATATGGTTTCAATCAGGTTTATCTTAATCTGTCTATAAGGATATAGTTATTATATAGATTTCATTTCAGATTAAGCACATTATAATTTTTAACAATCCATTATTCATTTTATTATAAAGGGTGATGGGGCTAGGGAGATGCCACAATGGAGGAGCACAGATTGAGGACTCAAGTTTTGAAACCCAGCACCTAGAGGAAAAAGTGTGTGTATCTGGCTATAATGTACCCATAACCCAGTACTATGTGGGGTGCAGAGAGAGGTTGATTGCTGGGGCATGAAGGCTACCAGTCCTCTAAAATTTGAAATTATTTGTGCTTTACTTTTATAACTAATCATACTTGCTTAAAGTCTGGATTTATTTTCTATGGGATTCTGTTCAATGCACATTAGGTATTATAGATCTGGAATGCCATTGGCTTGTTCCAAAACCTTAGAGTGTTTTAGAATTCAAAACATGAGAAATAGAATTTATATTATTGCTGGATAGTAGGCTACCTCTTGTGTAGATGTGTGTAGTGTCCTCATTTGTCAGTCAAGGGGCTTAAAATTAATAGAACTTGCAAATCTGAGGGAGTTGGACAGTGAATTATGTGAATTACATGTCTCATCGCTTCTCATCATGAATTATATGTCAATATTTACAAAATCAATTTAGTAGTAACTTACCAGTGAACAGTTTTTATATTCTAGACTCTGGAAGCATCTTGCTTTCATAACATAATAAAGTTTTAAAGATGAGTCCATTAGCTTTTTAGCAAGAGCTTGCTTGAGTGTATCTTGGCTTCCTTTTTGACAGTTGTAGCCTTAATGTTACTGTAATGGGTTCGTTTCTGGGAATCAGACAATCTTAAACTTGGAAACATGCTTTTGATGAACATTTTATTCTTTCAGTGGCGCTTTGTGTTTTGTGATATTCAAGTGTTCAAACAGTTTACAAGCACTAACCATCACCACCCACGTATAAGATTATACAGGAATAGAAAAATGTTGGCTATGCGATGGCATAGAATTGTCCAGCCAAACAAGAGGACCTCTTCCACTGCTCTTGATGATTTGGGGACTTGAAACAATATTTTTAAAGGAGATAATATCAAAATTGGTAATATATGAATGCATTGGTTTTTATATTGTTTCAATCAGGTTTATCTTAATCAGTCTATAAGGATATAGTTATTATATAGATTCTTTATATAACTGCCACAACTATACTTTGCCCTTCTTTTTAAAGCGTGATGTAATTTTTTATAGCTATTGCCAGGAGTATTGGATAAACTATTGCACAATTCTGGAAATGTTGAAAGCATTTTTGTAAAGAAGTCTAAGATAACGAAATGTATTTCTCCAATGTCAGCTCCCTTGAGAATCAGATGCATCCTCTAGTTGTACCCTGAGAGAAGGAAGATTAAGTTCCAGGCACTGGACATAGGGGAACAGACTCCTAATTTGAGGGCTTTTCATGGACCACAGAGTGCCTGGCAGACTCTTAGAGATTAATTATGGCTTTGTCAGTGGGTGGGCCCTGTAGATGGCCACTTCATGTAGGTCCCAAGCATAGAATGTTTGCTTACATGGCCAGAAGATAGCCAGCCCTCTTTGTTGATAATGACCTATATTTACCATGTAAATTCCTTTTAAAAATTCCTTTAAAAAAAGATAACCCATAGAGAAATCAAATGTTACTGTTGACAAGCAGTGCGGCCTTCTCTAAGAACACAACAGGAACTGTTGTCATGGATGCTTGCAAATACTGAGAAAGCAAGCCAGCCCTTGACTGATAGTCCTGGATAAGGAATGCCAGATAAAGATTCTTTGATGACTCTTAGCTAAGTTGAGATCTGAAAAATCTTATATACATTTGGCTACTCTATAACAGTGTCTGGGTGGCTGGTCTTTCTTAAATAGTCAGTTAAGGTTTGAGAGACAATTACTCTGCTTCCTAGATGAAAAATGGAGGTCGTAACTCCCAATATTTCATGGAGCAAGTCAAAGATCATCAAAAAGGGAATGTAAATTCTGCATAATAAATGGAGTTACCCAATTTTTTTATTTCTATGAGGCAGAAATAGTGTAAGAAGTAGGCAATTCTCTCATTTCAACTTTTCTTCCTTTGTCTTTGTCTATAAACTTATCTGTATGGAAAAAAAAGTTCTCTGTAGAAACATTCCATCTCTTGTCTATTAAGACCTTCAAGAATTCTTTAACCCTGTAATTGCTGGCACCATACAGCTTACTACCATGTTTGTTATAGATTTAGTTTTGGGATTTTATTCTCCTATCACTTTTCTCTGCCCTATCTTAATTCTACTTCTTTGTTATACACTTGAAAAATCTTTGAAGCTTGGAGAATATGTAAGTGTCTTAGTTATCTTTTGATTTAAAAAAGTGAATGAAAGACATAAAAATACTACATATTATTAAATTAAATATGGGTAGGTAGGCCCAGTATTACAAACCTGTAATCCCATCTGTAATTCAGCTCAAAGGTTGAAGCAGGAGGATTACTAATTCAGAGACTGTCTGGATTACAGAGGAAATTCGAAGTCTGTCTGAGAAGCATAGTGAGACTCTGCCTCAACATGGAAGACAAATCAATTGAGCAAGGGTGGTGCAGGAGAATTATCTGTATTCTGTCAATCATGTATTTTAATAAAACACTGATTGGCCAGGCAGGAAGTATAGGCGGGTCAACCAGACGGAAGTAGAGGCGAGGCGATGAGAACAGAAGAATGCTGGAAAGGAGGAAGCCCATTCCTCCAGTCCAGNGTTAATATAAGCTACAAGAGCTAATAAGAAGACTGAGCTAATGGGCCAATCAGTTTGTAACTTATGGAGATCTCTGTGTGACTTTCTTTGGGGCATGCCGGCTGTGGGGTACTGGGCGGGATAAAAACCCCAACAAACCGGCCCCTCATGTTACACTAGGGCTACTTGTATAACTCAGTGGTATAACATGTATGAGGCCCTAGGTTGAGTGCCTAGTATCACCAAATAAATAAAATAGATGAGTAAATACAATACAATATTTGGCTCAGCCTCAAATCCTTCCCCTTTCTCATAAAGCGCTACTCACTATCCTCTGTGCTCTAAACGGTAATTGTAACTAGAATATGACCTCTGCCAAAGTTAGTTTAGCAATGATCTCATGATGTTTTAAGCCACACAATACAAATGCCCCGTGAAGGGAAATTACCCATCTTTCAGAAGCTTAGTATCAGGGAAGGTGAAACTAGAACATTTGAATCATGTCTCAGAGGATCATTTATTTACTCATAAGTTATAACTAAAAAATAATTTTAAATATAAAATTTACATAGCTCCCTGTTATGATAAAACTTTTTTTTTATCTTCTTTCCTTCTCTTCATTACTTGATCCACAGCTAAGGCTTGATGCACACTTGGCAGGTAGTCTACTGCTGAGCCCCAGCCTTGAACAAGTAAATGATGAGGTCCCTTTGCTTTTAAATATTGTTCTTTTGGACACACACACAACTAAATCTGAAATAGTGGTATATTTTCTACCATTTAGGCTTTGTTGCTGAATGAGATGAACACAAGAGATATCACTGCTTAATAATAAGATGTTTTAATGGAGCAATGGGAATAGGAAGGTTCGAAGAATGTTCGTGTAAGATGAAAATTTCAGCTTTTAATTCCATTTTTTGCTTGTTTCTTTGTTTTTATGTATTTATTTATTTATTTTTAGCTTTCTTTTGTGACATGGTTTCTCTCTGTGTAACTTTGACTATCCTGAAGCTCACTCTATAGACCAGGCTGGCCCTAACTCACAGAGATCTACCTGCCTCTGCCTCCCAAGTGCTGTTATTAAAGGTGTGCGCCACCATGCCTGGCTTCAGCTTTTGATTCTTAATTGACCCGGAGATCTGAACCCCTTGGAGTGATAGTCACAAATTAGAGTACAAATTGTAATCGTGCTCCACGGAGGCTTCAAGCTTTTGAATCCTTACTGTCGTACCCAGTGTGGCTCTCAGCGTTTTTGATTTCTTAGCCTTTCCATGACTTCATCTTCTAGGTTAAACCTAAGTACAAGGGAATCTGTAACTGTCACGTTCTTCCCATTTCTATAAACAAAAGAAGGAAGCTTTTGGTTGGGTGAGCCAATAGTTAAAACATTGTGTAGAGTGGATTTCACTCAAGAAATTGTTTTCAGCAGTCCAGTCCCTGTTTGAGAACTGGCCCCAGGATGCTGTGGCACTGAAGGAGGGAGACAGCTTGAGGATCACAATTTATTAGATACTTACTCAGAAGTGTGGGCCTGGGCAGCAGAGAGAGCAACAAATCCCCCCGATTACAGTCACAAGTAAAGTTGTATATGTTGGTGAAGTCAAAAGAGGCTTCATCCAAGTCAGAGTACACCTGGTTTATTTCACACTAATATCAATGTCAGGGACATTCCTGGCACTAGGGCCCAGCCATAAAGCTCCACATACCACTCCAGTGTTCCTGTCTGTTTAGAGTGTGCTGGGAAACTATTGAGGGAAGGCTGATGGGGGCGATTTAGGAGTAATCATGGTGTCAGGACACAAGATGGCTGCAGTCAGATCAAGGGGAACCCTTACAACAGTCTGGTACCAGTTATCATGTGCAATATGTTTGTTCTTGTTTGTTTGTCTATCTTTTGCTGGCTGATGTTGTAATTGAGAATTTTAAAATCAGCAAATATTCTCTGTGGCTGCTACTGTAATTCCTGCTGTCAGTAGCTTTTGGTGAGTGTTTTGAGTAGATGGTCTGTGAATGTGAGGATATGAATCTTTGTTGGAAGGACTGTAATAGCTGCCTCATAGTGAGGCCGTTATAATAAAAATTTTCCTTTTTTCACTTTATTTTTCTAGATGTCTACGATTTTATAGTAGTTTATTATATTTAAATTGGTGATGAAGATGAATTAGCTTAGTTCATATGATTTAAGAACTGGGTTTGGAAAAATCTCTCTTGCAATTTATTTCCTGCAGTTCATTCATCAATAAGCTTAGACTTTCAGTTTCTCGTTCTTTGTTTATTTTATGTGTGTGGGCACATGCCAGTCCAGGCGTGCTTGTGGAGGGCAGAAGGCAACTGTCTGGAGTAGCTTCCCGCCTTCTAGCATGTGGGTTCTGAGGATCAAACTCTGCTTGTTAGATAAGGGCCTTTCCTTTCTGAGCCATCTTAAAGGGACCTGTTTTGTAGTCACAGACAGAAAAAATAAGAACTCTAGTTATACACCAAGATAACATGAGAAATACTGTTCACTATTTCAAAGTCACTTGTGCCAGTGTTCCAGGAAAATGAGGATAATCTACACATGTAAGCAGTCCAGTGGCACAAGAAAAGGCTGCATGATAAAGTCTTGTAAAGATGAGCTTGTGTGGGAGAGTTTTGTGTTTTGGTTAATTGTGTTTACTAGCATCATAATTATAGTATGGGAGTTGGTATATTGATCAAATGGGAAACAAAACTGTCTATAATAAAGATTTCTTTTTACCATGGACTGTTTAAAAAACACATGACACCATTTTCATATATTAATACTTTGGTCTCTTGTGGGAATGTTGTTGAAAACTGATGATTTGAGGGTTTGTGTGTGTGCCTAAGTTTACATAAAATGTGTGCAGCCCATTTAAAGTGTCCACCTTCATAGCTTCTGGAGGGCCATCAGTGAAAACTTATCGAAATGCTTTGAGTAAAATATTAAATTGCAGTGAACGTGATATCAGGATTATGATATACATTCATAGTGTATATATTCATGATTTTATTGTCTCAGTAGTTCTTCCCTTATTTTTCTTGGAGACTTTGACCACACTGAAAAGTTAGTGATTGTCTTTAAAATTCAGAAGTATTGCAAAATCTCTAGAAAACATCCCAATAGCATCAACTCAAAGCGAGGGAGGTAAAAATGTCTTTTAGAATGTCCTTCCCTATTCTAGCTTTATTTCTGTCATAGTGATAAAACACCCTGACCAAAAAGCAAGTCATCAGAGAAAAGGATATATATGTCTTCTAATTCTGGGTTACAGTCCATTACTGAGGGGAAGTAGTCAGGACATATCCCCAGTCAAAAGAGAATTGAATGGATGCACGCCTGCTGCCTGCTTTCATCTGCTCAGCTAGCTTTCTTCACTTATCTACAGTTCAGAGCCCAGTCAGGGTGGGTATTTGCATCCCACCTCAGTGAAGGTAATCAAGACAGCCCCCTCACCCCCATGCCCTGTGATCACAGACAGACTTGATATATAGACACTTTTTCTGTAATAGTCTCTTCCCAGGTGATTCTAGCTTTTGACAAGCTGACATTGAAAGCTAAGTGCCACAGTTGCCCATCCTCAGTGACACTGTATGAAGATGAGACTTATAAGGATCCTAGGTCGCATTGGAAGATGTGGGAGCCACCTTTAAAATTGGAGGGTGGAAAAGGGGATCGACATAGAAATTTCGGTAGGCGCCTTCTTTGACAGGATCTTTCTGGAGAGGCAGTCCCAGTGTGACTGTTGAATTCCCCATTCTTCTTTAGACGTTTGAATATTTTTACTCTCTTACTAACAACGGTGCCTGTCCTTGTCTCTCAGGAACTTTACGATGTGAAGTCTGAAGGACAGGCAACTGTAATTCAACAACTGGAACAAACCATCGAGGATCTGCGGACAAAAATAGCAGAGCTAGAAAAACAGTATCCAGCCCTGGACTTGGAGGGACCTAGAGGCCTTCCAGGACTGGAGAATGGATTCCCAGCCTCTGCAGAAGTTGGTCTGGATGCTCTCAGATTGCATGGGAAGGTGGCACAGCTTCCAAGAACTCTTCAGGCCAAATCAATACAAACTTCCCCTACAGAAGAGGGTGGGATCCTGACCCTGGCACCTTTAAAGTCACGGCCGGAAGGTCCACCATGCCCACCTGCAGCTGAAATTGGAGAATCAGCTGTTCTGCCCTCACCCTCTGGACCTCAGACAAAGTTCTGTTCTGAGATTTCCTTGATTGTGTCTCCAAGGAGAATATCAGTACAGCTTGAGGCCCAACCAGCCACGCCTAGCACATCACAACTCCATCCTCTTCCTCCCTCTCTCTCTGGGCCTGATGGTCAAGGACTGCCCCTCCACCCTTCTCTGCATACTGCATTGGAAACCAGCCATGAACATTCTGTTTTCTCCTCCTTGGAAAACAGCCGTAACATTCCCCCCGCACCACCTCTGCCTTGTACAGAGTCCTCCAGCTTCATGCCTGGCCTGGGCATGGCAATTCCCCCACCTCCTTGTCTCTCTGACATAACAGTGCCTGCTCTGCCCAGTACAACAGCCCCACAATCTACTAATCTACAGGGAACAGAAATGCTGCCAGCCCCTCCCCCTCCCCCTCCTCTCCCTGGTGTGGGAATACCCCCTCCCCCTCCTCTCCCTGGTATGGGAATACCCCCTCCCCCTCCTCTTCCTGGAGTGGAAATACCCCCTCCCCCTCCTCTCCCTGGTGTGGGAATACCTCCTCCCCCTCCTCTCCCTGGAGTGGGAATACCTCCTCCCCCTCCTCTTCCTGGAGTGGGAATACCTCCTCCCCCTCCTCTTCCTGGAGTGGGAATACCCCCTCCCCCTCCTCTTCCTGGAATGGGAATACCTCCTCCCCCTCCTCTCCCTGGAGTGGGAATACCTCCCCCTCCCCCACTTCCTGGAGTGGGCATACCCCCTCCCCCTTCTCTACCTGGAGTTGCTATTCCTCCACCTCCTCCTCTCCCAGGTATGGGGGTTCCTCCAGCTCCACCTCCCCCTGGGGCTGGCATCCCTCCACCCCCTCTGTTCCCTGGCTCAGGTCCTTCCCTCTCCTCACAGGTTGGGAGTAGCTCTTTACCAGCACCACAAGTGTGTGGGTTTCTTTTTCCTCCCTTGCCAACTAACTTATTTGGATTGGGGATGAATCAGGACAGAGGTGCTAGGAAGCAGCCAATTGAGCCTTGCCGGCCAATGAAGCCTCTCTATTGGACAAGAATTCAACTCCATAGTAAAAGGTAACTTCAAAGTAAGCCTATCCCTTACTGTAGAACTTTGTGGGGGAGGTGGGATTTAAGGTATGCTAAGTACACCTATAAAAGTTTCTATTTCTGACTAAAGGCTTAAAAAATATACATTGAATCCATGGGCAAACCAACTCTCCAGGATGAGTTCTGCAGCTTTAAAAGTTACAAACTTGCATTATGATTCTTGTTATTCATAAGAAGTCTTTCTGGAGAAACATCGTACATCAAAACTTACCCAAACTATGTGTGTAAAATAACTTTGAGAATGCCTTGGCACTTCTAGAGAAACAAGGCCAAGTCACATGGCCATGGTTAGCAATGACCATCACAAACTAATACTTTTTCACCTAGTGTTCAGGTCACATACTATTTGTTCACACATAATCTGATTCTTGGGGACAGTGCTGAGGGGCTTGGTCATCAAATACAGGGGAGAAGGTGGGAAACACACTTTAAATTCTATGAGCCCTTTTTATTCTAATTGATCATAATTCCTTGATGTATTTGAATGAAGTGGCATGCACTTAGAAAAAGCATCCCTTTCCACATCTTGTATTGATATTTTTTTCTTTTCACTAAGTCCCCGCAGGAGAAGATATGCTGAGTCCCCTGACTCCCTTTCCCAGTCCATTCTCTGCACAAGTGTCTTATCACTTTATACATTGATGAATCATTTTAAATTGTAGTGAAACTCATATTCTCCAGGTCCAGAACATGATGTTATGTTTTATTATTTTTGCTTTTTATAAATAACTTTTAGTCTTTCTTAGTGGCACTGCACAAACATGGAGGTATTAAGAAGAAAAATGACTGGGCAAGTGGGTGGCAATGTATATAGAGAGAACATTTTCTTAGAAGTATATATACTTTATAAAGATTGATTTTTTATTTTTTATTTACGTGTATGTGGGTTTGGCACACATGTACAGGTAGGTATACTTGGAGGCTACAAGAGGTGTTAGATGTGCAGGAGCTAGAGATCCAGATGGTGGTTGGATTATGTGGGTGCTGAAAACTGAGCTCAGACTATCTGGGAGAACAGTAAGAGTGCTCAACTTCTGAGCCATCTCTCCAGCTCCAGAGATATGCACACATGTGCACATATGTACATACTTACATTCATAAATACATACACACACATATATGCATGCAGGCATGCACACACATATACCTTATTTATGCATTAATTAATCAACAAATTAATTTTGAAATAAGATATCAAAATGCAGTCCTGGCTAGGCTTAGAATTTGCTGTGTGGCCCAAGATGGCCTTGAATTCACAGAGATTTACTTGCCTCTGACCCTTGAGTTGGGATTAAAGGTGTATGTTGCCTTACCTAGCTTGTAGATACAATTTTTTTGTTTGTTTGGTTTTGGTTTATTTTGTCTTAACCCTCAAATAATCTAGTAGGTTAAATCAAATTTGGATGTAAGAAATAAAGCATTCTTTGCTTGTCTAGCCCATTCTGACAGAGATTTTGCTTTGATGTTGTCATGGAGTGACTTGATAATGAAGAATGTCAGAAAATCATCCCTGGAGTAATGTCTTATTCATATAAATGACATTGTAACTTTTTCATTCGTTTGGTAAACATTTCTTCCTTATCTTCCTTTTGCTTTCCCTCCCTGTCTGTTTTCTTCATCCTCTTTGTTTTGGTTCATCATTATATAGGACTTGGATGGCCCTTCAATTATTCTTTTGCTTAATTTTAGAGACTCCAGTCCGTCACTTATTTGGGAGAAAATTGAAGAGCCCTCCATAGATTGTCATGAATTTGAGGAATTATTTTCTAAAACTGCGGTAAAGGAAAGAAAGAAACCCATTTCTGATACAATCTCAAAGACAAAGGCAAAACAAGTGAGTATTCCTGTACTTTCAAATCGGAGGGGCCCTCCTCTAAACTTTGAATTTTTGTCAGCAGACTTTGAAGTGGTTTATGGACTGGGTGTGTCTCCTTGGACCCTTCTACAGATAGCAAGGAAGGGATGGGATTTTAGAATGTGTTGTTAAGTAAAATTCATTTAGGAAGAAGAGCTAAAAGTGTCCAGAAAGTGTACCCTGATTATTTTATTCACTGGCACCTATTTCCAGAACTTCCACCATTGTTTCTTCTTTGTTGGTGATGTTTTTCTCGATTTAAGTTCACTCGGGTTAATATGCATGGAAAGAGGCAAACAAGGAATAAGTCTAGCTCTTGGCATTATAGCTTAAGTGGATGCATTTCAAAAAAGAGTAGTACCATACTTGAAATATAGAAGAAAATTGTGTCCCCTTCGAACATTTCTATCTCATGGTAGCTCCTTTAGTCTAACCTGTGACGTGAATCAGAAGAAGAAAGAAATGTATCTGAACATTTTGAATAGGTAGACCCCACTGGTCTTGGTCAGCAAATGACATTCTGAACTTAGTCTCCAGGATGCCATTTAGCAAGATATGGGAAGACTACATGATAGGGTACTATAGATATTTGCTATTGGTGCCAATCATTCTGCATGGAATAGGGGAGAATCTACATTTGGTAACTTTTCAATGGCGTGGGAGAAGAGACTAGGGAGTAGGTCAGCCTCAGTGGGAAGACCAATGTTCCAATGTTCTTCTGGCCCAGCCCCAATATCTATGATAGCCAAGGGTCGACCTTGTCTTTCTGTATCTGACAGAGAAGTTGCAGCCAAAAATATGGCACTGCATTACTTCTATGATATTTTAGAGCAGACAGCACTTGCACATTGGACACTGCCAAAACCATCCAGGGATGGATGGTTTAGAATGGAACAGCCAAACTCCTGGAATCCAGCTGACTGGGTGGCCAGGCTAACCCTAGCCTTTCTGTAAGGATGCAAATCTAGACAATATGTTGAATGTTTACTGAAATTTTCAGGACTATTTATTGTCTTATAGAAGCTTCTGGTAGCCATAGGTCAATCTCTAGTAAATAAGACACAACATAAATATTTACCAAATGTCAAAAAGTATTTATTAAATTAACAGATTAGCTGATTGAGGGAGAAAGGCTTATAAATATCCCTGGATATTCTTAAACAGAGATTAAAATACAGAAATGTATTTGTCACAATAATTAGTCCAAGACTATTACTACTACTAGGGTAAAGGAAGGATCCCCATTTTCTCAGATATGTATTTTTCTTATTTTTCTTCTTTTTATTGAGCTATATATTTTTCTCTGCTCCCCTCCCTTTCTCCCCTCTCCTAGTCTGCCCTCTCCCATGATCTCCATGCTCCCAATTTACTCAGGAGATCTTGTCGTTTTCTACTGCCCATGCAGATTAGATCCATGTATGTCTCTTTTATCAGATATGTGTTTTCAAAGACTCTTCCCACATTTGTAAAGAGCACTATGAGGCTAAGTCATCTTATCTATTCTCATGGACTATGCCAAAGATGAAAAGTGGTCCATGCAAAATTGGAGCAGAGAAGGCAGAATATGGAGGAGAGCTGGGTAGTCAAAAAGGTGCTTGACTATAACATGGGAAGTCTCTTTTGCAGAGACTAGATACTCAGCTAAATGAACCATTCCCTCTGCATCTCCCAATACCAGAAGCTTCCTTAAAGTGATTCGGATAAGAAAGACAGCTCATATGTTGCCCGGCATTGTAGAACTTCTGTGCTTTATATGATATTCTGTTTCTGCCTTACTTAATTATGATTTATGTAGCATCAAAGCTTCAAACTAAAATCATTGGCATGAGATGGCCTCTTTGCATGTAAACACTACATCTGTGTTGGGTACCACTCCAACAGAATTACCTCACTCTATCACCAAGACATTTCGTAAACTCTAGGTAAGGAGCTTTGCTAGTATCCTAGTTCACATGCACTGTTGGTGGCCTTACTGTGGATCTTCGGTTTAAGACATTATGAAAGCGTCTCCCCATTCTGACCCCTCATAAACTTAGCAATGTCAGTTTGGCCTGGAATTAGAACTGAATTCAAATTTATTTTTAAGGAGATTAAAAATTATTTTTGTTTTGTTTTGTGTATAGGGGGGCTGGGTGGGAGGAATTCTGCTCCAAAGTGATATATTATTGAAAAAAAAAACTATACTAATTTTATATAGTGTGAATGCCTTTGGAAGAAAACTGTCTCCATCCCATTTCCTTGAGAAATTTCGAATTATGTTTAAGGAAAGTATATTCTCAGGATGTGCGCAGGGACATTCTCTTTTATGGGCAATGTTTTCTAGTGGTCTGTGAAGACATTTGCTGTCTCATGATTCATTCCCAGTAAAATTAATAGCTTTTAATGCCAAGGCCTACATTTATGGAGGTATTTCAAGAAATAATTCTTATATACAATGGAAAGTAGAAGTTCTGCTTTTCTTTAAATATTTAAAAATCACAACATGATTTTCCAGGGACCTGTCTTCTTGCATTGGAGGTTTTGTTGAAAAGAACGGGTGTTTAACAGAGTCCCTGGGATGTGTCCATTGTCATTGTGGGGACATTACTTCTGTGATACTAAGAGGCTCTCAGCTGGATGCACTGCCCTTTGGCATATTGCGAAAGAAAGTGATTCTCCAGATATCAAGTCAAATAGTGATTCTAAATCACTATTGCATTTCTAAATCCTCTTTGCAAACAAAATACAAGATAAAACAAAATAAAACCAAAACCCTGTAAATACAGCATTTGGTATTTCACTCATGAGACACATATTCATCTTTATTCTGGCTATGTTCTTTACTTCTCTTTATTTTGAAGTAATGCGCTTCAGGAAGTCGACTGAGAAGGTGAAAGGAGTCGATCACAAGACAGCCTGACAGAATTGCCGATAAATAAATGAGTGCAATGTGACATCAAAATTGTATATAAATCTAATTCCAAATTATAACAGCCTTATGGTTTAAGAAATAGAAGCGAAATTAGAAACAACTCATCTGGTGCCTGTGTTTGAGCATCTTAGACTCTGGCCTAGTTTTAAAGACTGTTTCAGAGCCAGAAAGTGTTTAGCCTTCCCTCTTCCCCACTGTGAGAGTGGCCAGTGATATATGCCTTCAAAAGATTGCATCTAATCATGCTCAGGAGGAATGTAAGCGAAATGCTGCCCACAGTGTAAATGTACACATGGGGGAAACTGGTGGATTAGAAGAAGCTGTGTGATTTCCTGCATATTTGGCTGATACCTGTATACACACTTATTTTGATAAATCTTACCACGGATTTCTTCTCTTTATCACATTAAAATGTTCTTCCCAAACAGTTAAGGAGAAAAACTATTTATGAAGTTTAAATACATCCTGGGTTTCAGCCTTTGAACATGTTAGAAAAATGGAAAAGTCTGGATTTGTTAAAATTCACATTTAGTAAAACTGTGATAAGGGATTGGATAATTGATCTTCTTTATATTGTCTTGCAATTGTACATTAGCACTTAAACTCTGAAACTTCCATATTAGAAACACTCAGCAATGATGGGCAAAGAAGTACCTACATCCCACTGACCCTGTGTGGCATCACCTAATACAGACCTCTGAGCAATGCTGTCCAAAATGGCAATGTCTTGAAAATACTGCTTCCAGATGTGCTGAGGAGGTTGGCATGTGTGGCCTCCATTTTCAAACTGTGTGAGACTAACACTACTTTGAAAAGTATAAAAGGGTGTCTCATTTATCTTTGAGTCTCAGTAAGCATCATCTATAGATTTTCAAATCACATTTCACTGTAATTGGCGATTGATAAGTTCCAGTGCCTCAAGGATTATAGCTGGTTGGTGTTTTTCACTACATTTGGCTTAAAGACTGAAAACCTGAAATAGTCTTGGAAACACCAAAAATCCTTAAGATTTTCTTTGGAGACCCATAATAAGTACTTGGTACCTGGTGACTTTTGAGATTTATTTTTATTTATGTGTGTGTGTGTGGTTGTGTAGTATATGTGTTGTGTGTGGGGGGGGGATTCATGGAGGTCAGAAGAAGGTATCAGATACCTTGGAGCAATTGTGAGCTACCCAGAAAGGGTGCCGAGAACTGATCTCAGGCCCTTCGCAGAAGCAGCAAGCACTCTTAACTGCTGAGCCATTTCTCCAGCTTGTGGTACTTTATAACTTTTAACATGTGTCTTTAATATAATACATTCCAGCTGCAGGCCTTAGAATGTATTTACATAGGAAACCACATCAAAACAGAAAGCTATAATTAGACAAGCGTAGGTTTTGTGGAATCTGGATTTGTTTTACATGTTGAAAGATTTATTATTTTTTTGAATATGCTGTTCCTATAACTGTGTGTACAGCATACCCAATCAATTCAATGAATTAAACAATAATGGTCTCTAGTTTTTGTTTTCTTTAGGCCAAAAATGTTTATATACTCCTAAGCAAATGTCTAAAATGAAAAACCAGCAGTGTAATAAAAAGAGAGTACAATTAGCTAATGATCCTTAACCTTGCTATGTTTTACATTGGATAAATTATCTTTGATGAAGTGCACCTTGCTTGTATAACCTTTAATCGTGTGCACGGGCAATTATTTTGGATTTATAACTGAAATACTGTGATGGTATTACCATTCTGGCAGACAAGATATATAACGAAAGGGACACTGGATTTTAACGGTTAATATATCTGTTTATCCTTACGGAGCAGCCATAAGCATTGAAAGAGTGCAGAATAGAACATCAGTGCTATGCTTTGTGGGCAGGTGATGAGAAATTTCTTTTTCACCACAGGTTTAGAGCAGAATAACTGTTGTACAGAGCCCTAGTAAACAGAGGGTAGGATCTGCCCAGTCTCCATGGTGAACCTTGATGATAGCAATGACAGTACAACTTTTACAATTGCATCTTTCTTTCCCTTTGGACCAAAAGGCAGCAGAGTCTCTCCATTTTAGCAGGAAGTATAGCAGAAAACAAAAGAAACAAAGTATACCAGAGAGGTTGAATGTGGTGACTTACTTCTATGATCCCAGTACTTGGAGATAGACGCTGAGGCAGCAGGAGTTTAAGGTATTTTTAGTTACATAGCAAGTTTGAGGCCAGCCTGGGCCACAGGAGGCACTGACTTGCAAATAAAAAATAATGCATGAAACAGTTAAGCCCCTCAAAATGCTAGAGAGGGCACAGAGGTTTCTCGAGACAGTTACTAAGTAGTTCAGGTCCCTGCCCTGAGTCCTTCAGGTTATATGGTGCATACTGAAGCTGGTAAGCACCGTGAGTGGTCAGGAGTTGAACAGAGTATGTGTCTAACTGGGATAAGGGCTGCAGTCATGAGATACAACCTGAAGAGGGCCTTGAACAATTGATTTAGTTTAGATAGGCAGAGAGGATTAAGGAATGCCTTTTGCAAAATTGGACAGGGACTAAAGACTTAGTTGAAGCTCATTTTATGGGGTGGAGGGAAAAGAAAGGGCAGAAGGGGAGGAGAAGGACGAAAAGGGAGGGGGAGGAGAACTTGAGGAAACCGGAGGGTCGAGATGAGGGAAGGACAGAGAAGGAGAGCAAGGAAAGAGACATCTTTATTGAGGCAGCCATTATGGGGCTAGCAACAAACCTGGCACTAGAGAAATTCTCAGGAATCCACAAGGATGAGCCCAGCTAAGAAGCAATAGCGGACACGGTGCCTGAACTGGCCTTGCCCTGTAGTCAGATTGATGACTATCTTTAATGTCATCACAGAATCTTTATCCAGCAACTGATGAAAGCAGACGCAGAGATTCACAGTGAAGCACTGGACTGAGCTCCCAAAGTCCAAAGAAAGGGAGGAGCGATAACATTTGTTTATTTTTAAAGATTTATTTATTTGTTTGTTTGTCTGTTTATTATGTATAGTATTCTGCCTGCATATATAACTGCGTGCCAGAAGACAACCTCAAATTTCATTACAGACAGTTGTTATCCACCATGGGAGTGCTGGGAATTGAACTCAGAACTTCTAGAAGAGCAGCCAGTGCTGCCAATTTGTGAGCCATCACTCCAGTCCCTTGAAGATCGTTTTAAAACACAGTACATCAGTCCACACTGAAGCAGGTCCCTCCTGTGTGCTGTTGCTGAGACTTTTAGGGAGATGAATATAGGCCATGCTGATCCATTTCCTCTAGCCCCACAAACTTCCTGCTCATCACTTTCATGCTCAGGATTGTCTTTTTAGATGGCAGTGTGGGGACTGAATTTTGAGAACTTGGACCTAGAGTTCCCATTAGTGCCAAGTTAGTAATATCAGAGTACCTTTCTTTACCATGGAGAACAATGGGATTTTGAACAATTGCAGAGAAAATGAGGACTTCATTTCCTCTTTGACTCATTTAATCAGTTTTGATGGTCCCTACCTTTTGCCTGTAGGAAAGGATGTGGGTAACAATGGGCAGATTTTTTATAAACTCTAAATTATTTTGACGTAAATTAAAAAAAATGATTGAGTGTCTGCAACAATTTAAAGATACAACTTTAAAGTTCTTATTCACGAATTTAGTTCCTTTAAAACACTCATTCTTTGGGTTTTCCAATTCACCCATCTTAAATTTAAGCTCTGGCATTCTGTCTTCTACTTGGTCTACTAAACTGGTGAAGTTTACTACTGGGTTTTGGGGGTTTTGTTGTTTTGTTTGAGTTTTTCATTTTCAAAATTTGATTTGATTTTTTTAATAGCACTCCTTTTAATGGATTAATCTTTCATATTCCAAATTGCCTTCTTTCTTATTAAGCAGTTGAACATTGCTGAAGTCTTTGAATTGTCTATGATTTCATATATATCATTCTTACTAAATCCATTATTGTGAGTTTATTTACTTCCGGAAGAATCATGCTACACTAATAATCATGTTTCTTGTGTTTTCTGTGTGTTGAGACTTGCTCATTAGTTAATATTTTTCAGACATCCATATTGTTTCCTTTAAAATTTTTTTGTTTGTTTCCTTTAAATTTTATAGTGTCTAAGAGGAACTAGGTTTTGGTAAAGATGAAGTATAGTTTCCTCCAAGTAGACTATGGATGTTATTCAGTAGCTTGCCATATCCTAAATATGTGCTACTCAGCCCAGGGGCTTAGCTATGATGGCCAGCACCACTCTCAGAGTAGAAGACTAACCACAGATTATTATAGAAGAAGCAACCACACGTGATGGGTAAGGCCGTACAAAGACAGAATATTAGCCCTGCAAAACAACCACCCCTTGACTCTGGTAACTTCAGAGCACAGTTAGAGTGAAGACAGTATAGTACACTGTAAGATATGACTTACCTTAGGTAGATATGGAAAGCAAGCAAGCAGAGTGAAACTAGCAAATAGTACCGAAGCAACAGAAAAAAAGGAGACCTAGTTAAACATGGCAGAGAAAACAGAAAGAATGGAAATGCTGACAACTTACAATAGTGAAAAAAAATTAGTTTCCATGGCGTAAGATAGTAAAGGAGAGAAAAGCAAGGTGGGGTAGACGGTGTCAATTTGAAAACCATAATGGAGTGAAATGGAGGAAGGGAGAGAGAAGAATGGGGAAGGAGGAAAATGGGAAGGTTAAGAAAACAAACAAAACCACTAAATTCTGGGTACAGTCCTCACATTTGAGAGGCTTCGAGCTGGATATCAGGAGTCTCAGATGGCCTATGGCCTGTGCTAGGGCTAGGAGGGAAGAAGGGAGGAAGGGAGGCAGGGAGGCAGGGAGAAAGAGAGAATCAAGGGTCATGGGTGGGGAATAGAGGAATCAGGACCAAAAAGCTAGATGTAAAATAAGGGAAGAAGAAAAGTTAACATGAAGGGTTAAATAGCATAAACAAAACATGGAAAAACAAAACATGATGGTCCCCATCACCCAGGGGTGTCATTCCCTGGTGAGGGTAGATATCTGAGTTTTTGAGTAGTCTCCTTGTGGTGAAATGGAATCTTTGTGTTACTTGGCCTCCTCTGCTGATTTTTGTTTTGTCTACAGCAACAAGGCTGTGTGGTTTTGAGTCTAGGTCAAAGCTTCATTGCCTTCTTGACTAACTCTTGACCACTCTCTTCTTGTCTGAGATATTTTCTTTTTAATGTGTCTCTAGATACATAGGTATATAAAGTACATATACAAATTTAGCATTTACTGATAATAAATAACAAAGTTTATTGAAGCAATTTTTCATCTATGCCAATTTTTACCACTAAGCAGTAAAGTAAATTGGCATACTAATGAGATGATTATCTTTGTTTATTTGTATAGAAAGGATTAAATTCTGGTTAAATATTTGATACAGTAAGAATATCTTCAATCATTTTTAGAACTGACTAGTATTTGCTTTTATAATCAGAGTTGAGAGTGCTGCTTCATATAGTATAAAATGAAAGGAGATTACTTAGGGCCATTTCAAAAATTGTTAGAACTCCTATCTTAGCCCTGAGCCAAAGCTTCTGGAATGAGTTTTTATGAAAGGGTATCAGCAATTCAAATAGCAACTTAAATGTTAAATGTTTTAACATAATTCATTCTAAAGATACATTAATTTGATACATTCTTGCTAAAGAATGGTAGTAGAAAATGTGTTCCATGGTGACGTCACATCCTTAGTAGAGATAAAGTTGTCTCAAATATGACCTGAGGCGGCATCGTCAGCACTGTCTGTTAAAGTGCATGTGTGCTCAGAACTGAAGCTGCAGTAATGTCACCTTACTCAGCATGGGCACCCACTGCCCACTGCCACCGCCTCAGGTTCATCGTGTCTTTGGTTTTTCATTCACTTTTTATCAGCACACATTCAGACGTCTTCTATGGTTGTTAATTCTTTTTTCTTTTTAATAACTTCTTGACAATTTTATACATGTGTATAAATTTTACTATACCTCCTCACTTCACTTCCTTTGGTTTCTTTCCTCTTGTCTCCACCCCTCCTCTCTCCTTCCTCCCTTCCTCATCCCCCATTGGCCTATCTCATCCCTACTCCTCACAATGAAACCCTTCTCCCTAACTCTTCTTTCTTTCATGTCTTTTGTGTGTGACCCACTGTGTTTAAATAGGATTACCCAACTGTGCATGGCTGGGTTATTATTGTTTTCTACAACCCTGATACGAGGCTGTGACTGACAGCTTGAGAAGCCAGGGGTTGTTTGGCTCCTTTGAGGTCTGAACCTATGGTAGACTGCATTGTTCCCACACATTTGCCCTAAGTGGATTCACTCATTCACTTGCCTCTGCTCATGCCTTCTCTGCAAGTTGATTATCATGCTCGGCTTCAGGAGGAAGTGAGCCTCTTCCTAGCTTATAGCTTGGGACAGAGTACTGCTACTTGGAGCTCTCCGCGGTTCTGACTCAGTTTTTCTACTCTAGCTCGAGAGAACCTACAGACTTGCTCTCACTGGACACTTCCCTGGTTTCTCAGTGCACACCATGCATGGTGAAATCCTGGGATCCAGAGCCATCCACCTTCATAGATGATTCAGACTCAACTGCTTCTTTCTAGTTATAATACGAAGGTATTCTTTATACATGTTTAGCCTCAAAATAGAAGAGGAAGAATGAGGAGAAGAAGGAGGAGGAAGAGGAAGAAGAGGAAGAAGAAGAAGGAGAAGGAGAAGGAGAAGAAGAAGAAGAAGAAGAAGAAGAA
>LOEQ01007419.1:0-16761 GCA_001685075.1 Bramus lutescens | reverse complement strand
GATAGATAGATAGATAGATAGATAGATAGATAGATAGATAGATGGATAGATACAAATAAAATAAAAAGAAAGAGAAGCAAGAGGCATATCTCAACGCTACACATTGACCTCAACTTGCACTCTCTCAGTGTTCTCTTTGGAAAGGGACTCTGTACTAACCATTGGTGATACCCACTGGAGACTACAGCCTGTGTATCTCAAAGCTACTTTACAATATGGGGCACGCCTTTCATCTGGAGAAAGGTATATGGGTAGAATTATTACATGCCCTGAGTTTTTATCTCCCAAATTCCTTGGCTGATAGTCTTTTAAAACTCAGCTTTGTTCCCTTTGCTCATTCTAATCAGGGTTCTCTTCAGCACAGGGCATCAGGTATTTTGTCTAGGGAAGAAGAAAAACAGAAGAAAAAATGGCAGAAGAAATTAAACCAACTATTGAATTTTTTGCATTAACAACCTCCTCAGGTGATTCTGACCCCCCTACCCTCGCCATGATTCTTCCCTTCTTCCCGATGACCTCTGAAATGAGGAGAAAAGGGGGAGAAGGGCCAAGGAAATGGGACACACTGGGCAGAACTTCAGTTGGAGAAGATATCAAGGGGGTAGAGATCTTCCAGAAAAGGGGAAATCCATTGTAGAAGAAAGGGAAGCGGGCTCTGGAAGGGTGAGTGCCCCCAGCCTTGTCTGTGCAGGTGCTGGTTTGCATCCCTTTAAGCCCAAATCCACTTCCAGCTGCATGTCTTTTTTTTTTCTGTCACAAAGAGATAATTGTCCTGCTTGCAGTAACTGTTTTGCTCAACAATAGTCATGTGGTATCTGCTTTAAATGATTCATAAGGTGTTTTCTGTAGTCACTAGAATATAAAATATATGTGTGTCAATGTTCTCACTGATTAGTTACAGTTAGGAGAGCACATCCAGTATGAAGAGGACAGGCTCCTTGGCCCTTTACTGTCTCTCTGGGGACAGGGAGGATTATCCTGTCCCCAAGCTCATTGTTTATTTCTTCAGTCCTGGTGCTAGCCAGTCAGAGACACAGACTTAAGTTCTTTTCTTCCTTACTTCTGCTTTAGACTAGATTTTGGATTGTTCAGAAGCAGAAAATAATGGAAGTGGAGGAAAGGTTAGGGGATGATTCAGTCCTGAAAGCCCCTGCCTCAAAAGCACATGGACCTGAACTTCACTCCCGACACCCATATAACAAGCTGAGTATGGTAATATGGACTGGTAGCCCTGAGCTGGAAACATGTAGACAGGCAGATCTAGGGTAGGCTGGCCAGCCAGCCTCACATGCTTGGCAAGATGAAGGCAAATGAGAGACTCTATTGACAAATGAAAGGATGGACATCTCCTGAAAAACTATACCCAAGGTTTCTCTGGCTTCCACATATAGGTTCACTAACATGCATGCATTGCACACACAAACACACACACACACACACACACACAGAAATAAAAAGAAAAAGGAAGAAGTTTGATATAGCACAATAAATCATAAACATATATTTGTACCCTCACATACAAGCTAAAGATCAATCAGAGTTATGTGTAGGAAAAAAAACAGTAACCAAGGATAAAGTTGAAGTTGCAACAATAGTCATTCATTTGTCATTTCACAAGGCACCTTCATGTATGTCAACTTTTGTTTTTGTTTTGTTTTGTATTATATTTTTGCATCTATGATTGGAATAAACCTTAGTGTGGTCTTGGTTCAGGAGTTTTCTTCCTCTTGCTGGCTACTTTTGGGCTAAGTGTCCATGGAAATGTGTGTCCATGGCTTTAATGAGTCCTCTATGGTGTTTGCTACCAGTACCTGAGGATAAAAAGGATTATGTTTTTATTTTACACACTGAGGAAGTTATGAAGGGGTTCTTATCTTGGCTTCTTAGGCCAATGTTCTATCTCTTATCTTAAGAAATAAAACAAAGGAGTTGAAAGATGGCTAACAATTGTGTCTTCATAAAGATTTAGATCCTGTATGACTTTGTTGACTATTCATCAGCGAATAAATAGCAAGTATAATCAGAGCAATTGTCACTGATTAAAAAAATGGTATGGGTTTAAAAAATAGCAAGTAATAAATATATAAGATAATAGATTTTATTATATTTTTATACATTTCATAAAGAGAAACAGAAAAGGAACAGAAAACTGAGTAAAGGGAGATAAGAAGAGATAAATGACCTAAAGACTCAACTAATAATGCGAAAAAGACAGAACACAACAGAAGCTTCCAATGATGGAAAAGATTCGAGGCCAGCCTGCTCTACAAAGTGAGTTCCAGGACAGCTAGGACTGTTACACAAAGAAACCCTGTCTTGATTAAAAAAGAAAAAAATATGAGAAAGATAAAAATATAAGACAAGGCTGATGAATTAAAAAGAGCAAAAAGACAAGGCAGAGACGAGTGGGAAGTAAGGATTGAAACTTCCGTTTCGAGAGCGGGGTGTGGTGTTCATATAATCATAGTACTTGGAATACTGAGGTGGGATCCAAAGCCAGAGCCCCGCCTGGACCTCTTTGTGAGTTGGGGAAAAAAATCAAAACTAAACTAGAACAGAATGAGAAAAAACAAAGAAATTAGATGTGAAGAAGAGAAGACAGAAGAGGAAGCCGTGAAGGAAAAGGAGGGCTCCAAGTGTCGCTTGGTGCAGTGCTTGCCAGCCCTGTGCATGCCCTTGATTTAAACCCCCAGAACCACCGAAAAACCAAGCAGGGTTGGGATGGATTTGCAATAGAATAAAAAATGTATGAATCAACTATGAAAATGAGATAACAAATGCAATGTAAGGAAGTAACAAGGGAAGTCATGCGGCAGTTGGCCAGCCATCTGAGAAGTAATCTACACAGTAGTGGGCTAAGTCTGGACCTATTAGCTTTTCCTTCAGAGCTCTCTTCAGTTCAGTCCCTGGTGGGAACCTAGTCTGCACTCTATGGCTTCCTTGGCTTTCAGTTGAGGTGCTTGCCTAGCATCCAGGGGTTGGGATTTATAGGCTGAGCCAACACCGATTGTCTCTCTGCTTGCTGGTCATGACGTTTGGGGGCAGGCTCCAAGCTTTCTACCAGCTGATCCAAATCTCCAGTGTCATAGAATGTCTGCTTGTGGGTGGAGAAATGTTGAGGCAGGTGCGCCAGCCCGAACCTAGAGGTGGCAGGACTAAAGGTTGGTGGACTTCATCTTTCCAGTGTCCCACTTCCCACTTCTTAGCTCCTTTGCATAATCACTCCCCCACCATCTGATAATCCTGGAGCTCAGAGCTCTCCTTGGTAACTTCCCTAATGGAGATCCTGACCAGCAAGGGACTTAAGTAGGAACAAACACACATAACCCATCCTTGTGACTCCTGATTCCTACAGTAGAGTATTCTGAAGTCTGACTTCCAACTCCTCAGGTAACCGAGGATGACCTTGAACTTCTGATTCTCTTACCTCTACCTCCCAAGTGCAGAGATTGCAGGTCTACAATAGACAACACATTCTGTCTGTGTGGCTGAAAGTGGAATCTAGGGCTCCAAGTGTAGTAGGCAAGCATGATAATAGCTGAGCTATATCCCTAGCCCCTGAAATCCTGATTCAGTGTCTTCCCCTATTAGCTAGACCTGAGTTCCAAGTCAGGACTCCCTGCATCAATGTGCTAGCACTTAACGCTTGCTATATATTCCCTGAGCTAGGATAATGCAAGGACTCTTGATTTCCAGCGTCTCAGAACAAGGTAGGAACCTAGCCAAATGGACTGGGTCTTGTATCCTGACTGAGTCCCAGGAAGAGGAGAGAACTGTCTTGGTGGCAATGTGCTGTGCACGCTCCAGGGCCCACTTCTTGTCAGACCACACTTCTGCTCAGTGCTGTGGACTGTGCTTCATTTTCCGTTCCTTCTCCTGTATAGCATCTTAAAAGTGGACTATGTAAGCACCCCAGCTGGACTTGTGTCCTGGGATGGAATCACTTAGAGAAGGAGACACATGTCTTCCACTGAAATTTAGTCACGGTGTAGTGACCTAAGGAAATTTCATAGGAGCAGGAAGATAACCAAAGATCCCATGTGGCATTAATCTTCCCTGTGCCTGTTAAGTGAGTACTAACCTTGTGCCAAGCACTGAGCTGTGTGTTCCAGTTTTTCAAGGCAAAGTAGAACTGAAGAATAAGCCTAGAGTTTGAGAAGTTAGAATTGAGTTGTACATATAACATTCCAGAGTTTGATTTGAGTTTTTCTGTTTCCCTAACCTTAATGACCCTGAGCTAGGAGGGAGAGGTTTACACAATCCCACATTAGCTTTCTCTTCTCAAGCTGGTGCTCTAAGATTTCTGAATGAATTTTGCAAAGTACTTTGACGTGACTCCATTTGTGTTCTATACATTTCTTACAGAATCTAGGAGGAAAGTGGAATGAGTTGGCTAAGCAATTGCAACTCAGAAAGCAACATTACCAGTAGAGCCTTCCAAGGATGCTTGTATACTCAGAGACAAGACAAAGTCAATATTCACCAAACGCTTTTGTGCAACTATGTATAATGCATGTTCTGGAAGTGGGGAAGTGTATTGCTCAAATGAAAGTAACTGAGAAGCAAGAACTAAGCTAAAGAAAGCTTATGGGTTAGAATTTATGTGATATAGGTGCCCACCCAATCTTCGCTGAATAATTACATTTATAGACATGAAAATATGTTAATATTGTATCTATTCTTATCCCCACTGCTCCAGAACACTTAGCCAGTGGTCATGGATAGCATCTATAAAATATAACAGATGAATTCTAGCTTAGAGCATCAAACCCTCATTTACATGTTTTTGTAGATGTAATATTGGAAGTCACTGGGAATATCTCCAAAACATTTGATAAGGTGATGGGTTTCCTGGGTGATTTTGTTACCCTTGTGTCTTAGTGAGGGTTTCTATTCTTGTGAAGAGATACCATGGTCATAGCAACTCTTAAGAAGCAAAAACATTTAATGGGGCTTTACAGTTTCAGATGTTTGGTCCGTTATCATTATGGTGGATGGCATGCAGGCAGGCATGTGCTGGATAAGGAGCTCAGAGTTATACATCTTGATCCACAGGCAGAAGGGACAACTATGTGTCACACTGAGCATAGATTGAGCATATATGAGACCCCAAAGCCTGCCACCACAGTGACAAAAATTTCCTCCAAGAAGGCCCACCTACTCCAACAAAGCCATACCTCCTAATAGCGCCACTATGAGATGCCACCTTGGGAGCCGTTTTCTTTTGAAACTGCCACACCTCATATCTTTGTTTTTAAGATTTTAAATAATTTTGCCATCACATTGTAAGTTTTAAATAAAACTATTGGACTATATGATGCCTTATGTGTTCATTCTACCAAATTAAAAAAAATAGAAGTACTTTGGACAATCACTTGGTAGTAAATGATCATGTTAAATATATATAACCTGTGACATAGTCATGAAGTTGCTTTGCTGGTATTTGTATATTTCTGAAAGAAATGAGTTCATATGGATATACAAATCTGTGTGATAGAATTCTTGTAGCACTATTTATAAAACCTTAGTTGAAGCCTTCAAAATATCTATCAGCACTGAGTTGAACAATAATTTGGGAGCTTAGCAAGATGAGTTGGTAGTTAAAATTATTTGCTGTTACTGTTGAGACCATGTTAGGTTCCTTGCACCCACATGGTGAATTTCAACTGTCTGTAACTCCAATTCCAGGGGATCTGGTGGCCTCTTCTGGTTTCTATGAGTACCAGGAATGTAGATGGTACACATACATACACATATATCTGCAGGCAAACGTTCATGTACATAGAAATAAAAATACATAAATATTTTAAAATGAATAAACTATGATACAAAATGGGATAGTGCTCTGCAATAAAAATTAAGATCTAAGTTTTATAATTGACAATACTGATCTATCTCTTCTATGAAACCTAATATGAACACTATTTTCTCATTTATATGGAGTTCAAGAATAGAAGAAGGTAATTTGTAACAACAGGAGTCACATTGAAACTTAGGAGAGGAAGGAGTGATGGGAAGTATTGATGAAGATTTAATGGTACAGTAATGTTCTACACGGTGATCTGAGATAGATAAATAGATAGATGGTAGATACATAAGTAGATACAAAGATAGATAAGTTTTAAGTAAACTGGAATAATTTTGATCATTTATATTATAGTTAACCTTTAATTCTAATATTTTGAAAACCAAAATGTCTAAACAGTAAACACTTTGCCTATTCTGCTCATTGAATAACAAAATATTGAGCCATATGAGGCATTGGAATAGTAGAATTGAAGATGTCTTCAGTAATAAAAATAATTAATGACTTGGTTATTGTTGGACACAGATGTGATGGAATTGTTTGATCCAATATGGAATTTAAATGGAATTGTTGAAGGCTGAATACAATTTCTAGAAACAATGTCAGTAGAGAGAAAACTTTTGGCTTGTAAAAGCATGGTCACATATTGAAACTTATATTTCTTAAAAGTGGGCACCATATATTTGCCCTCCAACCAGACACTGTTTATATTGCCTTTAATTCAGACTCCTCTGGTGGAGGTCTTTGGAAAATCAATCACTTGATAAGTAGTAAGTATATCATTTCCAAGAAGAAAAAAAAGTTGAAAATTAAAAAAAAAAACAAATTGGAAACACCTTCCTTCACAGAGTGTGATCCATCTTGTCAGGGCTAAAACCATCAGGAAACTGCGAATAAGGCCAGAAAACAAGCCCTGTCCCTCTCAAAGTGTCCAAAAATTAATACCGTGCTAAGGTCTGGAGAGCTTGGGGAAAGCAGAGTGCTCATGACTATTCACAGAATCCTAACGTTTATTCAGAAAATGGATGCTAGCTGAGTCATTCATTTTTTTGAACATTTTACTTTTCCTTATTAAAACAAGAAACTAGTCATGAGACTTATCACTGTCTTTTCCTTGTTCATTTTTCATCTGACCAGTAGCAAAAAAGGAAACTATTTTCTTTTTTAAAAATATCCCTTTTTTTGAAACCGAATAATACCTAAAGCAGGATATTCAGTGACTTAGTTATTGTCCGAGCTTTTGTTTTTGCTAATAAGTTGAAAAAAAAACTTTCTCTGAGGTGTTTTCTGTGTCCATATTAATGATATTTAACAACGCAGAACACTAAGACTCTGAGGGAGTAAGACACAGTGTGCCCAATCACGTGGTAGATGTTAGTACTCTACAGCTTAGAGTTGTTCCAGGGGCTTGATGTGATGCTGGAGCCAGACCTTGTGGGTTCGGCTCATTGCCTGCCTTGCCTCTTAATGGACATCTGACCCTGATCCTGCCAGAGCCACTGTTAAATGCGCAGGTAACAACACTGGGTCCTTAGGGGTTTTGATTATAAGAATGATTGAGAAAAAGCCCTTTGTGTGCAAAGTAACACTTTCTCAAAGCACAGTCACTATAACTAATAGCAAAAGCCTCCCCCAAAGAATCTTGTATTCTTACCATACCAATAGTTTATTTTTTTCATTTATAATAATTAATAACTTCTACTGAAAGAATGCTGAATTCTCCAATGAGGTGTTTAAGACATTTAATATATTCACTTAATATTTAATATTTTCACTTAACAGATATTTTAAAAGATGTTTATTGTTCTTATGTATGAATATTATTCTTGCTTACATATTTGTGCACCACATGCATACCTGATGCCAATGGTGGACAGCAGAAGGTATTGTACCCCTTGGAACTAGAGTTACAGATATTTATGAGCTGCTCTGTGAGTGCTGAGAAATGAACTTTAGTCTTCTGGAGAAGTAGCCAGTGCTCTTAGTTGATGAGCCATCTCACCCACCCCTAACTCCTTATCCTTATTATTTAAACCTTTGAAGTGTTTCCTCTTTAGTGCTAGCCAGCTAATTCAATACCCTGCACGTACAAGGCACACACTTGATCACCGAGCACATACTGTCAGGCCCAACAACTAGGTACTTTTAGCCAGGTCATAAAACATTAAGATCTTGAACCCACAAATAAGAGTGTTTTCTGATACTTTAATCTTAGCCTAGATTGTTCTCACTGAGTTGGAAAAAACCTGTATAAAAACTTTAAGAAGGACACATTTGTAAAACCGGAGTTTTAGAAGGAATTCTTGAGGGACAAGTGCAGTTCATCACGCTTGCATGCAATCAGAGAGATGAAGCAGAGTTTTCTAATTACTGGGATATTTGAGCTGGTGAAGGGCCAAATTATATCTTGCATATATTGTGCATGATGAAGCAGACTAGTCTGGCAAAAGGATATAAGTGAAGATTGTATATTGTTTTAAATTGGAGGAGTTTAAACATTTTTGCATGTTCCCTCCATGCTTTAAAAGGTGGAGATGGATGGGGATTTGTGGTAGTTGGTTTTAATTACAAAAGCATTTTATTTTAGAAGCCTGGTGATATTTATTTAAGTTCACCATTACATTTCTATGTTGGTTTTTTTTTGAAATGTAAAGACAAATTTGAAAATGCAACCAATTAGAATAAATATTTTATTAGAATACATATCTAATGCTATTTTACATCATTAGCTTAAAAATCACTTTGAGCTCTTATTTTTTTGTATCCTTAGATTTTTTTTTCTTTTTTGCTCATCAAATGGTTTAGATCATCAAATAGTCTAGTTTGGCCTAGGAAAGAGATTTTCATAAAGAAGAAATTTAATTTGTTATTTTAAACTTACCTGTTTAAAGAAAAGAATAAAAATCCCTAATATATTCCCTTGTTTTTTTGATGGTGAATTCTTCTGCTGGATTTGGTGCATGCAGGATGCTGGGAAAGTGCGTGAACAGGCAGACAAAGGGAATCAGAATGAACTGAAGGAGTAACCAAACTGATAAGTCATACCTGGCTGAATAGGACAAATCCTGACCTGCCTCTCTCTGTCCTGAGCCTTACTCACTATCCAGTATTCCATATTAGCTCCTGTAAAACAATATATGCTAGCTATTATTTTGCAGGTGTATTTTAAGTATGTTACACATGACACGTGACATGCTCTGAGGTTGTGTAATTAATTCAAGTTGACTTTATTCAGAACAGGTCCGTAACTCAGCTCCTCTTTAATAAGCTTGGCTTAATTAGTCAACTATTGGTTTATTACTGTGCTGTGAACCTGAGGTAGGGCACATACTTAACAAGTGCTTTGCTGGTGAGCTGCTCATCACCTCTAATGCTGGCCTTTTAAGAATCGAATTAAACTAACCTCAAAGGGTTATTGGTTGTTCATCATCTCTACTTGAGTGAGTGTTTCTTAGGATCCTACAGGTCACATGTGCCTCTGAATCATCTTTGTAAATTTTGGGGCTTTTGTTTTGTTTTGTTTTCTGAGACTGGATTTCTCTAGGTAAATTCAGCAGTCCTGGAATTTGCTCTATAGCTCTGGCTGGTCTGAAACTCACAGAGATCTGCCTGCCTCTGCCTCTCTGGTGCTGGGATTAAGGGTATGTACCACCACTTTCCAGTGCATTATTTTTTATTGTTTTTTATTTATCTGTATAACTGAATCTCAGAAGATGGTAGAACATTTTTTTGTTATGAAGAAGCAAAAGAGAACAAGATTGATGAATTTTATTGGGTAAGAAGTCTTCTTATAATTCAGTGGTTCTCAACCTTCCTAATGCTGTGATCCTTTAACACAGTACCTTGTGTTGTAGTGATACCCAAACATAAAATTATTCCACTGCTACTTTATAATTTTAAATTTGCTACTATTATAAATTGTAATATAAATATCTGATATGTAACTCCAAAAAGACCATGGCACACAGATTGAGAACCACAACTATAGCTGCTTGCACGTACTTGAAGTTCTTCTTTCCTTAGTTTGCATAGCCAAGGAAATGGAACCCAAATGTGAGGATTAGAATTATGAACCAAATGAGAGTAAAAGCAGGAATCACAAAGTTGATGCTAACACAAGTCAGAAAATTTAAACTAACCCGTTAATGACTAGCATTTAGTGTCTACTGAACTCAAGAGACACGGGACTCTACACTGAAGTCTAGACACCCAGGATTGGCAGGCTGTGAGAACATAGAAAAGTTTTTTGTGGCCACTCACCAAACTCTTGCTTCTGAGAGTCTTTTTGTCTTTCAGTTCTGAGGCTGGCTCAGACTCCAAGGCAAGTGCAGTAAAGCTTGATGCCATAGCTTCACCCCTATGCCCAAAGGCACCTTGGAGACTGAGTTAAATACCAGCTATATTGTGGTCCTGTGGACCACGTTTTTAAAAGGATGCCTTCTAGATTGGCTTTAAGGAGAGGTGTCAAATATCATGTCACCAAGTGCCCCGCTGTGCCCAATGTGATGTGTTTGGGAAACCCTGTCTCTGTTCATCCCCCATTATCTGATAGTGTGCACCTTTCATTCCTGCAGCGTAGTGTGGCCTTGGAATGCTGCCAATGCTCTGAGCTGGCCACCTTGCCCTAAGGCCTAATGCTAATCTTAGGAGGAGGCTCTGTGAATAAGATTGCAGTCCTCTTCTGTTGGTTGTGGGGAATGAATTCAAGAAACTCCAATAACCTCAGTCTGCAAAAATCCAACTCAAGTATTTTTCCTTTTTCAGGGTAGACAGTTAAGATTAAAGATGACTGTTGTTTTACAAAGTAGTGTGAAATAGTTCAGAGAAGGCTTTTTATTGGTTATTAATTCCCTCTGGGCTAGAAATTGAGAGATCAGTTTGTATTTTCAAAGTAAGAAACCTGAATCAAAATGATAATTGCAGGATGGTCATATCCTGGCTAAATATTCCTTAGGGAAATATTTTAAAGTTCCTAGGAGGGCACGGTCTAGCCAATGTCTGTACCCCCAACTTTGGCATTCGTCTTGTTGGAATAACTCCTATGTTTCTACAGTGTTATGAAGAATAACTGGCGGTTGTTAGATTACTAAATGCAGTGCCAACACACTTGCGATTTGCATGATGTTCTATGCCTTAAGGATATTTAGTGTGCTATGCTGTTGATCTTAAATTATGGGAATATTGCATATGGGTTACTGGCTGTCTTTCACAAGTAAGCAAACTGGGATCTATGGCCCAAAGACCTATGTCCAGAGTTCCATAGTTAATCATCTAGATAAAGGCCTGTCTCAAAATCCTGATCTCTACTTCTAAATAGATGAACTTACTAAAGATCCTGAGATTGAGTACTGGTTGCTGCATTTCCTTATACCTGAAGATCACTAGTTCAGTTGGGTGTTACTATTTGCAGTTTGCTCATGTTCTTCTCTGAGGCTTGTCATTAGCATGCCTATTGATGCTGTCATGTGTTGTATACTGCTGGCCCACAATGCCGCGCTCAAATGTCTATGTGAGGGACAGTGGTCTTTATGTTCTGTAATTTTGCTCTGGAATTCACCTTTACCTAATCTCTGTGGTTGGCTGTTTTTATCTTACCCCACTCTCTGAAGTATTTGCCTTATTGGATCTGTCTATGTATTCCCTAATCTAATACCTGGTTTCCAGAGAGGCTATCGTGTGCCGTCTCAGAAGAAAGCAGCATTCTCTCTTAGCTAGTTTTGGAGAAAAAAAAAACTCTTGTTTGGGCTTTACATTTAAATTATAAACAAATTATTTAGTTTCTTTTTAAAATTTCTGATCTCAGTAGTTATAAGAAACTGCATAAAACCTCAAATTATCCGGATGCTTCATGTTGATATCATTGTAATTATCTTTATTTCATGTAATACACACAAATAAATCATTTTTAAAAGTATTCTGAATGAGCAGCATGCATAATTGTAGGTATAATCAAGTAATCATTTAAATATGGTTTAAGTTAGCTAATCAGTATAGTTAATATCATATTTCCATCACATATTAGGAAGGTTGCAAAATGACAGATGTGATTTGTAGTTCATGACTTGAGTTTAGTGGTAGGATAGCTGCCTACATGTACCCAAAGGATGCTCAGTCATACCAAGGACATTTGCTCAACCATGTTCATGGCATTATTTGCAATAGCCGGAATATTGAAGCAACATCAATGCCCCTCAACTGAAGAATGGATAAGGAAAATATGATACATTTATGCAACGGAGTACTACACAGTAGAAAAAAATAATAACATCTTTAAACTTGCAGGCAAGTGGACGGAACTAGAAAAAAACATACTGAGTGAGGTTACCCAGACACAGAAAGACAAATATGGACTTACTCATAAGTGGTTTTTAGACATAAAACAAAGAATAACTCACCCACAGTTCACAACCCCAGAGAATCTAGACAATAAAGAGGACCCTAAGATGGACATAGAGAAAAGAGGCTCTTAAGTCAGCCCTTAGGAGTTGTTTGAGAGGCTGGGAATGTGTAGAAAAATCATCTTAGATGAATAAAGCTTCATCTTTCCTACCTAGTGAGTGTTCCATTTGTCCATTATCCCAATGTAAAATAGAGCAGAGACACAAGGGAGCACAGAAGACCTAGCACAGGGCACTGACAGGGTGAAGGCAGTGCAAGGTCTCCATCTGGGCTTTGAACTGGGATTCCTGAGGCTGCATATCTGGAAGGAGACTGTAAATGCTGGCACTGGGGGATATGAGGTGGAGACTCTAGTGACAGACTAGGGAGATGAAGGATTCATCAGTGGAGTCCGATGTATGCCTGGCTTTGACCCGTGAGGAAGAATGAATCAAATGCCCCCACTGGGCTGACTGGGGGTGTAGGATGGCTGACTAAGATGTATGGACGGTGAGAGAGAGCTGCTTTGGCTACTTCCTGTTGACATCTGTTAATTCACCCCAGTGTAGGCATTGCCTGTTGCACAATGTCTGGTCTGGTGTTTAGTAGATGTATCAGTTATAATATTGCCTTGGGTCCTTCGTGATAGAGGAGAAGTCTGGGCAGCAAATGTCTCAGCCTTTTTATTACTTCAGCCTCACAATGGAGTGTGATGGAGAAGATGGCCAAATCTCAGTTTTGTTTTTGAGCCTGAGAGAACAGCCCTGAAACTGAGAGCAGCACACTACTACTCTCTTCAGAGGCTGTGATTTCTTAGAGTGTCATTCAGTTTGGATGTTAAATGTTTCCTAAAGTTACCTGTGTTAGTTTGGTACACCAGGTGGTGCTGTTGAGAGGTTAGGGAAACTTTAACAGATGGGAGGGCTCAGTGAGAGATTGTCAAGTCATGTGGGACATGCCTTTGAAGGGAATGCTTCTCTCCATTTCTCTCATCTTACCATGAAAGATATGGTTCTCCAGACCTAAAAGTGATAGAACTAGTCAGTCACGGTTGGAAATCTACAAGCTGTGTAGCATAATAAATCCTTTCTAAGTTTATCACCTTGGGTATTTGTCATAGTAAGTCAAAGCTAACTCATACTCCTTGCAATCTATTGTCCAAAACGTATTTTTGGGGTTATACCATGTTGTCAAATAGGTTATGAAAAATGTAATGTTAGCTGGGCAGCCATGATGCCCAGTTTAAATGCCAAAATTGTATGGCTGTAATATAAAAGTTTTATAAGATAGTCTTAAGTGTGACAAATGCCATAATAGTCCTTTATTTTGTGAAATGGACTTACTTAATATTTGGTCATGTTGAACTGAAGGAAGGAAGACATCTAAATAGGAGGTTCTAGAAGATGTTGATCAAGAATAGTTTGTTAGGTAGAAGATTACACATAGTTGGCATCATTAAAAAGGCCTTAACTGTAGGAAAAAACACAACAGCAACACCAGAGCAGGAGATAATTGGTTATCAAGATCACAGCTTGTACGGAAGCATCTATAGAAGAGAGAATCAATACAGTGCAGTAACTAGCAAAAGAATCTCAGAAGTGTGTATGGGTTTGTAGCTCAGTGGTAGAGCCTTGTATGTACAAGGTCCTGGGTTTCATTCCATAGCACAGCAAAAAGGAAACAAACCCCTAAGGAACTACTTATGAAGGCAAGAAGAAAAATGGGTAGGATGGTATTTGAGAAAAGGGTGAAATTTAAGAACAAAAATGAAAGGTGACTGGGATCAGGGACAACAAGAACAGGAAAGACTGTGGAATACAACAAAAAGTTTTAGCCAACATCAATATCATGCCCTTATTAGGCTTCTCCCAGAGCATCCACTGAAGAATGTGTTCTGTTACGGAAGAAAAATGAAAGGAGGTTTTATTGAAATTGAGGACATACACTCTGGGTCATGGTTATGTCTGAGGGTGGTTTTATATGCTCTACTATTTCTGTACTAAAGCTGACATTAAAATACCAGGGTGTGATGGCTATACACAGCGAAAGAAATTATGTTAATTTCTGTAAATAGGTTTGCTTGTGTTGGTTTTACAGTTGGCAAGTAATGTGAACCTCATTTAATTACTGCAAATACGCAAACCGAATAAAAGGCCAAAGGATTTGAATATGAGGCGTTTGTATTCTCTGAGGCATTGTGGTGTATCTGAAAGTAGAAGTTTTCTAAACTGAATGTTGAGCTGGGATTCTGGCTTCTTGGTGCACCGTCTCTCTAAGTATGTTTCTGACTTGGGAATGATTGTGCTGACTAACAGGACAGAGGTGTAACATGTAGTTCTTTTATGGATCCAGCGCTGAGACCTGCTCAGTGGTCAAAGGACCTTAGGTTTTACACGTGATATGTTTGTTGAACATCTGATTCTTATGCCCCCACCCCGCAAGTCCTGTTTTATCTTCCATTTTTTAATTCAGTTGGAGACAGAGACAGAAAGAGAGGAAGGAGGAGGAGAGAGAGTGGAAGGGAGGGACGGACAGATGGATGAAGGGGAGAATATAGAAATACTGATGAGATAACTAGGTTCTGATTAACAGTAAACGTGTATAATCTTTTTTTATGAACTTGTTAGGTCTTCTTAAACCAGTACTGCCCAATATAGAATTCAAGCCATGTATGTCACTTTAAATTTTCTAGCAGGCACACTTTAAAATTTATCAGAAAGACATGAAATTAAGTTGAAGGTATTATACAGGATTCGGGGTTAAAATCTTGTCTTTTGAACATGCAGTTCACATAAAATCACTGAGATCATTGATAGTTCCTTTAAAAGAGAAAGAAAGCCTGGGATCTTTTAGGTCTGTGCATATTTCCCGTGCCTGGCCAGCCACATGTGGCTCATTGTTCTGCATTAGTTATTGTGGTTTTAGAGACTTGGAGCCTGTTGTTCTCTTTCTGCTAGTGCTGGTTGCAGTTTGTTGCATGCAGGTCTCCCATTAGGGTATTGTATTAAGGATTTCTCTTTTGTTTTGATGGCAAGAGACACTGGGCACACATAGTATATTAATATCATGCTGTTTTAAAGTCTCAAGCACTGTTTGGAGGCAAAGCAAATGAGTAGGGAGTAAATCTTTTTTCCCTTGTGTTTTTAACATAGTACTAGGCTTTCAACGCCTTCTTCCTAGTTATATTTAAAATGACTTGGCTCAGCATGCACTAGGCTCCAGGTTCAATTCTAAGACAATAGAAATGAAACAGAACTGGTGGGCAGAGACATGAAGGGTAATGTTCAGGAGTAACCACCCTATGTCAGATTGCCCTGGCCACTTTATAGACTGCCGGCTGAAGTGAATGAAATAGTTACCACCCAAAACGTCCTATTTTGGCTTTTGTCTTGTGCAAATGCACGCCTAAATTTAACGGGATACCTATTGATTTAATTAGTGTATCATTCCCTCAGATTCTTCTTAATATAAATTTCTATGTTTAAGTACTCAGCTAGGTGATGAGGATTTGACACAACAGAGTAAAATCAATTTTTAATGATCTTCATGAAAATTTGTGAACATTTTTTCATTAGCTTGACTACTCTATTATCATATAAGAGAAAACTGTATATAGGTAGTGAAAACAGACCACCATTATCTTCTGAATTAACAAGGGTCAAGAAATACCAGGCTAACTACAAGACAAACCAATTATATTTTTCTTTATTATATGGGGCAAACTCATAAAACAGGAACAAGAAGTCCATGCTCAGCTGTTTAGTGCGGGAACCACAGAGAGAAAGAGCGAACCCTGGGCAGCCCAGTGTTCTCCTGGTACCCAAGAGGTCATGCCCTAAGATGGTTCCACCTCTTAAAGTTCATTGGCTGACAGAGATTCCCCATCAGTTACCTACTTGATGCCACAGACATTCAGACCAACATTATTTAATGCTCATTTTAAACCCATTTCTAGCCATGCAGCCTAGTTTGGTTATAGTAGGGTCCTGCAAGTAGTGACTGGAGCCGTGTTGTGAGGAGCTTTGGTTATGTTCTCTTCCGTGGCCAGATATTGTACCTAGACAAAGCATGCCCATTACTGCTGTTATAAAATGCCAGGGAAATAATGTAAATAGAAAAAAAAGAGAAAACATTTATAACTACCAAAAGACTTCTCCCAATTCATATGTATCTGATTTTTGTTTTGTTTGTTTGTTACAGGAGCAGAGGGGAAGAACAGTAAATCTTTTGCAAAATTAAATGCAATCATGAATGTGTCTGTTTTCTCCCTAATTATAGTATTTAAATTAATACCTCAGTTTATTGAGTGAACCCATTTAAGATAAAAGGTGCCAAAATTTCTTTGTGTTGTATGTTCAGCTTCTCACAATTGTCCCTTACTGTGATAAGGCATATTGCTGAGTGTAGCAGCCAGTTCCACCACAGCTTTCCGAAGCTTCTCTTGCTGCTCCTATCGTTTTTCTGGGTGAAAAGTTGGCCCTAAAATACTGCAGTTGTTGTCCTGAATGTATTAGGGTGGAAACAGGAGAACTTCTCAATGGCATCTTCTGTGCTTCACAGCACTGGTGTCCCCTAGC
>LOEQ01007418.1:26610-39794 GCA_001685075.1 Bramus lutescens | reverse complement strand
ACAAGTAGGTACTGAAAGGTGTGGCAGTGGCTGGGCCTCCGCTCACTTCCTCTGTGCTCCCCACAGGAGTTTCTCTACAAGACGGCAGATGGGCTTCCATTCTGGATTGGTCTCACCAAGGCAGGGACTAACGGGGATTGGTACTGGGTGGATGAGACGCCGTTCAACATGGAGCAAAGCAGGAGGTGAGTGGCTCGGCTGTGCCCTCCTTCCCAGCCTGGCTTGCTGGGTGGTGAGGTCCCATGAACACAGGGCTGTCCTTACCCTAGTACAGTGGCAGACCTGGAGTGGATATCCAGCTAAATGCTGCGGCTGCTCATTGGGTGGTACCTGGGGCCAGTTAGGAACCTGTGTGTCCCATGCGGCTTGGCAGCAAGACATTCTGCCCTGCTTGGGTGAGGGTCTGGCCCAAGTCCAGGTCTGTGCAGTAAGGGATTGCGAGAGCCTTGAGAGAAGCAGGGTGGGGGCACAGCAAGAGGCTTAGAGTTCGAGGTCTACTCATCTTAGGTTTGGGAGCAAAGCCTTGCAGTCTTGTCACCAGGGATGAAAACTGATCACATTGAATTGAAATTCAATTTTGGGATTGAAATAACTCATCAACATTATTTATTTATTTTATTTTCTCGTGTGTATACGTGATGTATATATGAGAACCTGGAACAGACACATATGTGTAGAGGTCAGAGGACAACTTGTCTGAGTCTGTTCTTTCCTGCCATATGGGTCCTGGGGATTAGACTCGGGCCATCAGGTTTGGTTGCTGGTGCCCTAACCCACTGAGCCATCTTTCCGGCCTCTAAAATAGCTAATTTTAAAGACAGCATCTCATGTATCCCAGGTTAGCTCAGGACTTGCTATAGAGCCTAGGCTGACCTTGAACTTCTGGTCCTCCTGCCTCATCCTCCTGAGTGCTGGGATAAAGGCGGGTGGTGCCCTGGCTCTGATGCAGGGCTTCCTGCATGCTAGGCAAGCATTCTGACAGGGGCATAACGTGTCTTTGTTTTCTCCTTTGTTAGGTTCTGGATTCCGGGCGAACCCAACAATATAGGGAACAATGAACACTGTGCCAATATCAGGGTGTCCTTCCCACAAGCCTGGAATGATGCTTCCTGTGATAGTAAGTTACTTTTCGTCTGCAAGCGGCCCCACATCTAGACAATCCCATGACAGGCCTGGCCCCGAGCTCAGCATTTGTGTTGCAACAGTGACCCAGATTGAAGCGATGTCTCTTTCCCTGACACTCCAAGACTGCTCTGCGCCTTAGTGTTTCTTGCTTGAATATTGTCCCAAACACATCCTGCGGTCCATCTGGGTTGGCCAGAACTCTCTGCCCTGGAGGGACTTTGAGGGGGTTGGGTTTAATGAACAAAACCATGCAGAGGATGTAGAAGTCCCCACTGCCCAGGTGAGGCAGGTGAGTACCTGTCACCTGCAGATCATTTTGTCTGTGTTTACCTGACAATTCTAAGAAGCCTTGGATGACCACATAAAAGCTACATTCGCATGTAACCAGTGCTGGAGGAGACAGGTGTATTTAGCTCAGTTTCAACACTGTATAATTTATACATGCATTAGAACAGCACCTGGTACTATCAAAATGTGTAATTATTTCATGTTTTCATGTATCCATTGCAAATACATTTAAAGGATTACTTTTTCACATGTGTGTGTGTGGGTGGGTGATCACAGAGTTCAGAAGAGGGTGTCGAAACCCCTGTAGCTGGAGTTACAGCTGTTTATGAACAACCTGATATGGGTGCTGACATCCAGACTCTGGCCTACTGATAGAGTAGTAAGTGCCCTTAACTGCTGAGCCACCTCTTTAGTCCTGAAAATTTAAATTATAAAAAAAGATGAAAAATATAAAAACATACGTCAGAATGCTGGAGGTGTGGCTCAGGGGATAAAGTGATCCTCTGGCACTGGTGACCCCGAGTCTGACCAGCAGGACCACATAAACAGGTGTGGTCATGCACCCCTGTGATCCCAGCAGCAGCAGCGAGGAGATGGAAGGAGGAGGGTCAGAAGTTCAAGGTCATCCTCAACTACAGTTACATTTGAGGCCAGCCTGGTATGCAAGATCCTGTTTTGGGAGAGGGGACAATTTGCTTCAGGATACTAAGCAATTCTTCCCATATTTTACGAGGCTTTCTCTAGTTGTCTGTTTAGGAGCACTGGCAGGGACCTCTGGCTGTTTTTCGTGGGAATAGCTGTTCTTAGTCACCCTGCCCCCACCATGTCCCGTCACCTCCTTATCCACATTTTTTGAGGTCGGAATCCCCATTTCTCTGAGTGAGCTAACTCAGTGCAGGCTGGGGTTGGCAGGTCCTCTGTCTTCATTTGAGCTGCTTGGATCAACTCGCCTTCCTCCTGCCCCCAGGCCGTCACAGGCCCAGTTCTCCCCCACCACAGCAGCCTGAGTCTCCCACCTCTCCTCTACACGGGGTTCCCTCTCTTGCTAAGCCCTGTGCAGACAAAGTTCTCTTCTACTCTAAACATCTCTTGGCTCAAAGCTTCCTTGGAGTGCCTGTTTCCAATCCCAGGGCCACTGTGACCCTAAAGAACATGCAACTTGGGGTTAGAGGGTAGAAAGAATAGGGGCTTTTGTTTGGATTAAATATGATAAGGTTTGAACAAAGTCCCTTCCTGGAGCTCCTTGGTAGTCAGCCTTCTGTTATTTATCACTGTTCCAAGGGGAACCTTGCCAAGGTACTCATTCTTCACAGAGGCTGGGTTTCCAGATATAAACGGGAATATAACCTGGAACTAAGGCCTGAAAACAAGGGATCACCAGCAGGGGGCAGCAGAGAGAGTGTAGGAGGTGTGAGCTGGCCTCCTTTGAGGATTCTCAGGAAAGACATTGCTGTCTTACATGGGCAGTCAGCCCCGTACTGGAGCATGAGAAGGAGAGCAGAGAGTGCAGGCTTGTTGTTGCATATATATANTTTGACATGGTCTTTCTATGTGGTCCTGCTTGGCCTTTCAAGTACTGGGAAAAAAGTGTGTGTCACCACACCAGGCTGTAGGCTTGTGTATAGTGTCAGGACATCTTAGATCCTCCTAGGGCCCCAAAGACCTCAGTTTGAGGTTCCTTGCTCTTACCAGTAGTTCCCATGTTCTGAAGGTTCCCCTTCTGGCTAGCATACCCCACCATGGGACCAACTGCCTTTTATTCTGCTTTCAATGTTCAATGCTAAAGAAACTCCATTTTGTGCTAGGCATCCATCTTGGTACCTAATAGCCATTTTGTCGCCGATGCAAACTCCTGGAAGTTAAGTTCCCTGCAACCTTGACTCCTTGACCTCCACCCAGAAATGTATGTCCATGATGTGACCGTCTGCTTGTTATGCTACGACTAACTGCTAAATTTTGGCTTCTGTAACCTGATTAGGCAGACATTCAAGGACTGTTTTAAGGTCATCATGATCACTTAATCTTGGCCAAGCAGAACAGCTCTTGTGGTTTTTGCCTTTAAGAGCCCTTCTTCCTCTGCCTCTGGGTGGCATGTCTCTGATTTGGGTTAGAGAATGCAGGCCTGCTAGCAGTTTTAATGAATTTGGCTAATTACAATCTGAACTGAGTCTGGTGGTCTTTCCCCAGAAGTCTCAAGCTCCATAACATCTTGGAGGTCCCAGCAAGATCCTGGGAGAACACAGATTCGGGGCCTGGGGTCCAGGATAGGCCCTAGTGGGGGCATGTCTGGGGTGGATGTGGAGGCTCCAGGAAGCCTNTTAGAGTCACTAGTTAGGGAGGTCAGGTCCTAGATGGGGTCAAGTACCACAACTCAGAGGCCCCTGGAGTGAGCTGAGCAGCCCTGGTTGGGGGCAAGCACATTTGTGAACTTGGAGGACCAGGACTGCCCCAGCCTGTGACCCCTGCAAATTTGCAAAATAGAACCAAAACAAAAGAATTGCTAGCTTAAAACAGGACTGATCATGAGTTTTTCTAGATGTCTGGACATTTGGGGACTCATAGGGGAGATGAGAAGTCATCACAGACCTGGTCTCCAGACTCAGAGTACGAGATATGCTTCTGGTGTGCTTCTAAGTTTTCTTGTAGGAATGGGAAGAAGACTGAGCACAGCCAAGTTGCCATTGAATTGCATGCTGTAACACTTGAAGGAGTTCTGCAAGGCAGACTACAGAGCTAAGAAGTCACCTAGACAGCTCCTCACTCTCTGTGGAACTAGAATGGCCCACTTTTGATGTGGGATAGCCAGATGAAGACCATTTGACCTTCAAAGTGCCAAGGAAGTCTAGCACATAGTGACAGGAACCCTGGCTACCTGGACAGTTCTGTTACATTGATGGCTTCTCTTCCTCCTTTTCAATCCCCTCCTTGGCAGAAAGGTCATGCCCTTAAACGAGACTCCTCTGCTTTATTCACCAAGTCAGAGTTGGAGGCAGAGTAAAACACTCAACGAAATGCCTGGACACTCTGTGGTAGTCCTGGAAAGAGGAGGAAGAAGAGGAGGAGGAGGAGGAGGAGGAAGAGGAGGAGGAGGAAGAAGAGGCAGTGGCAGCAGAGATTCTCTCACCTTTCAATCCCCATATCCAGACAGTCCAGAACCTGACTGTCTGAAAAGGACAACGCACGTGCAGTCGAAAAATCTATCCTCACCCATCCTTACTTTTTCCCTGCTGTTCTCTCTCTTAGAGAAGCACCCCTAATGGGCACCCATCCTTGCCAGAGTAAGGGGCTGATGGGGAGCAGAGACCCAGACCTTCTTTTCTACTTTATGTTCCTTTTTGGACCACTGATTTGTATAACTGGAGATGCTTCTCTGAGAAGCGTCAGGTTATCATCAGCCTTGGCATTGGTTTTCTTTATCCATCAGCTCACCTCGGCTGATGGTCAGAAGTTTCTAGGTACCCTTTTGATTGCATAGGAGGAGAATTGAATAATGATTGGAGCCAGCAAGGCTACAAAGGGTCCTAGGGTGACTGGGGTAGATGCCAAAAGAAGAGCCGAGGGAATATGGCCTTCCACTCTGCCAAACTGGAATCCTAACACTGATCAATGTAAGGGAGCATTAGACACCTACCCTGGGGCCTCATGAGCAGGATGAGAGCAGCAGCTAGAAACCAACTAATCTTAAAAGATGTCTGAGGTATCTCAGGGAAATCAGGAATCTCCTGCTTGATTCCCAGATCATCTTCAAGAAGTTTATTGATTATTTACCCCCATTGATCTAGCTGCTACAGAAAACCAGCAGGCCATCTATATTGATCTTGTCATCCAGTTGACTCCAGATATACTTAGAAAGTTACAGAGACTCGAAGAGGTCAAGGGAGTGAATAGGTCACAGCTGGCAGAAATAGCTCAAATGACTTTCAGCAATTGGGATCCAGGTGAGAAGAAAGACTAGCGTCTGGCTAGAACACTGATGACCATTGTCTTAGTTAGGGTTTCTATTGCTGTGATGAGGCACCATTACAAAATGCAAGTTGGGGAGAAAAGGATTTATTCGGCTTACACTTCAGCATGGCTGTTCATTATTGTAAGATGTCAGGACAGGAACTAAAAGAGGGCAGGATCCTGGAGGCAGGAGCTGATGCAGAGGCCTTGGAGGGGAGATGCTTGCTGGCTTGCTTCCCCCCTGGTTGCTTAGCCTACTTTCTTATAGAACCCAAGACCACCTGCCCAGGGACGGCTCCACCCGTCATGGGCTGGGCTCTCCCTCAGTGAATACTAAATGAGAAAATTCCTTATAGCTAGCTGTAGGAGACTGCCCTTTTGTTTCCCAGTCATCCAGACCTGAATAATCACACAGAAACTATATTAATTACAACACTGTTTTGCCTATTAACTCAGGCTTCTTAATGGCTAGCTCTTATATCTCAAAATAACCCATTTCTATTATTTCTGTGTATTGCCTTACTGAGTACATGAAAAAGCAAACTGATTTTTAGAATAAGAATGGCCCCATAAGCTCATATATTTGAAATTTTAGGGAGTGACATTAGGAGGTGTGGTCTTGTTGGGGCAGGTGTGGCCCTGTTGGAGGAAGCCTGTCACTGGGGCTGGGCTTGGCATTTCAAGTGCTCTAGCCAGTGTTTCTCTCTTCTTGCTGTCTGCAGACATAGATGTAGAACTCTCAGTTTATTCTCCAGATCCAAGTCTGCTCACAGGGGACCATGTACCCAATCATGAGGATATTGGACTAAACTCTGAAATGTAAGCAAGCCACAATTAAATGCTCTCTCTTATATGAATTGCCTTGGTCATGGTGTCTCTTCACAGCAGTAGAACACTGACTAAGACTCAGCTGAATTCCGAGGCAATAGGCTTGCTGACACCATGGCAAAAAAGAGCAGCCATAGAGCCCGTGGGTCCATTGCAAACAGGAGGCCCTCCCTCAACTCTCACCCTACTCCCAGATCCAGACCCAGGAGAGCATCCTACATAGCCCAGTGAGGAAGAAAACCGGGCCAGACAACATGGGCACACTAACAGAGAGGACTGGTAGGCTCTTCTAGAAGGCTGCCCCATCATACCAGAAGCCCCGAGGCCATCCTGTCTCTCACAAATTCATCGGAGTACACCTCTGGGGTCAACCAAATGGAAAAAATTAATCAGAGACATGTACTTTTTTTTTGCCAGAAGGTACCGTATGCTATGATCCTGACAATGTGAACTATAAAGGTAGTAGGGACCATAACTTGGATCCACCATTCTCATCTAAAGGTAGACATGATGACCAGAAAAAAGTCAAAAATGGAGGGTAATGTGAGGTCCCCAGCATCCTCTGAAGGTATAGCTCATCTATATCTCACCCTCAGACCAACACCAATGTGGGAATCTTGACAGGTACCTCTTACTCTTGGTCAGTTGAAAATTGTAGAGTTAGCAATTGGGAGTTATCCCAGTAACCTTGCACTCTTCATCCAGAGTCAACAGAAAGAAATATGATAGATATCCCCTGAAGTTTAAAGTTGATCCATGTGACTTCTTTGAGAGTCAGCCAGATCTGTCTGAGTCACACGTTTGGGACCAGTCACTTCCAAAACATAATATACATGAGTGCGGTAGTTTCTAGGATGAGATGATAATGCTCTAAATGAAACCATTTTCCATGACTGTCCAGCTGGTGGGCCAGCTCACTGCTATCAGCAGAAAGGAGACTATTACTACTCTGCCCCAGACTATGAGACCGAGTTTATCTGTAATGGGCACACTGGGCATCTGGACCCACACATCCTTCTTGAGTGGAAACACCCTCCCGGGGGCCTGGCTATGGGAAATATAACCCCTTTATTCTAAGAGTCATAACCCAGAATGAGTTGAGCACACAGCCCAGGCTTAAAGGCCTGACCTGTGTTTCTGGATTTCTGTTAAAAGAGATATATTTGAGCATTCTATGAAATCTTCTAGAGGAAAGATCCACCATGCCATATCTAGTCCTACAGGCTCAGGTCGAAGCTGGTTGCCTCAATTAAAGACTAATAATGTCTCCCTTCCCTGTCCTCCCTCCTCAGACCACTCCACCACATAGTAATAAACCAGTCCCTAGGCTCAACCAAGCTATGTAAACAGACTCAGCTTCATTCCTCATCTGGAAAGGACATAGAACAGTTTCATCTCCTGATGATGTTCTGGAGCTTGAGACCTTAAAGTTACTAAGTGGATAAACCATGCTTTCTCTAGTCTTGGGAATGATTGCTGGCTTTGCCTAGACCTCAGGAGGACAGTCTCTCTATCATCCCAACTGCAGCCCCACCAAAAAGTTAAACTGGGAACCAGAGGAAGCTAAACTTCCCCTAGGAGACCTCCAAGGGAGAGGTACTGGTTTAATCTCTTCAACTTATAATTACTCAGTTTCCCTTTATGGCCAATTCTACAGTACTCTTGTGTACACCAAAAATTTGCACATATTAGACTATACTTTCCAGCTTTTTAGGGACATGGTGGGTCCATATATTTCACCTTGCTAGATGTGTTACAGCTGACTATCTAGAATTGGGAAGGAAATCTCTGTATTCTAGCCTATATTGTTCTTAAGCAGACGTGTGTACTGATGAGGAAGCGAAATCATATTGCCTGCATACAGAGTATACTCTCACTATGAAGTCCAGGGCCTTAGTTAGGGGAAAATCCATTTCAGCTGCAGTTACAGTTCTAGTGACAGCAGGAATTGCAGGTGTGGCTGCTCTGGGAACATCAGCATTCATTATTTAAGATCAAAACTTTAAAACTCCAAGTAATAAAGCAGATCAAGATCTACAACCCCTCAAGGATTCCACAGGACAGCTTGGAAAACAAGTGGATTCCCTGGCAGAGAAGGTTTTACAGAGCAGCTGGGGGCTAGAATTGTTACTTCACACTGCCCTAGGTAAAATGCTGTCTTTATGCCGACATCTCAGGGTTTATATGAGGGACATTAGACACAGGCTAGAAAAACTTAGACATGAGGATGAAGGACCATGCGGAGGCCTCTAACCTGTATCAGTTTCTCTTCTCTTGGTCCCCATGGCTTGCTACCACTTTTTAACTGCCATAGTTGGATTTACTACTCCTTAGCATTATGATGGGTCCTTGACTTTTAAATTGGTTACTAACATACATCTGGAAAAGGATCATTTATGTTAAAATATTAGCTTTACAGGCTCAATACCAACCTGCATCTCAGCATGAATCAGTGATTTGATTTATGTGATCCAGAGCCAGTGGGGAATGTGGTGGCTAAAGAAGCTCTATTTTGAGCCAGGTATCCATCTAGGTGCCTAATAAATATTTTGTCCCTGACTCAAATTTCTGGAAGATTAGTTCCCTACAAACTTGACTCCTTGACCCCAACCCAGAAAAGTACAGCTGTGATGTGACCATCTGATTGTTATGCTATGACTAACTGCTAAATTTTGGCTTCTGTAAACTGCTTTGTCAGAGATTCAGGACTGTTTTGAGGTCGTCTTGATCAACTAATCTTATCTGATCAGAGCAGCATTTTAGCTTCTATAACTTGTTTATACAGATACTCAAGGACTTCTTGTGGTTTTTGCCTTTAAAGCCCTTCCCTTAGCTGCCTCTGGGTGGCTCATTTGTGATTTGGGTTAGAGACTGTAAGCCTGCTAGCAGTTTTAATAAATTTGACTGATTACAATCTGAATTGTGTCTGTTTGTCTTTTCCTGGTGATTTTGACCTCCATAATATCATGGGTTCCCTTGTTAGTCTTGGAAGTCCTCCAGCATTCCAGGGTCATCTTGAGTGGGGTGTCACTCTGTCCTCCCTGTAATTCTTCCCTGCACCACCCCAAGCCTTGCTGGTGGCTGTGACCCTCAAATATCACTCTGTGGAACTCTGAAGACTCTGTAAAGAAGTGTCCTTTCCCCCTAGACTGTGAGTACGTGGTCTAATTGTTCTGTGTCAGGTGTGGTTTGCCGAGTGAACATGGCTACACTGACCATTGGGAGAAAGAGGGGGCCAACAGGGGTCTGTGGTTGTTCCTAGTGAGCAGGGATGAGCTAGGGGAATCAGATAGGTTTTTTTTGTCCGGGAAAAGAAAAGGAACCAGAAAATACCAAGGGGATGAGTGAGGCAACTAACCGGGGAAGATATGTTGATGGATCTTGAATTAGAGCAAAGTTGGAGGAGTCATGGAGACCCAACAACAGAACATCACAGCCCTGTGCCTTCGCATTCTGAAGTTTTCATAGTCCTGAAGCCCTCAAGGCATTTGGGGAAGTGCTTCTCTTTTCCAAAAGTTCTGACAAAAACTCAGGGCTGGGTCACATGCTGGTCTCTGAAGCCATGTGGAAGCAAGGGCAAGGGATGCTGTAGGTCAGCCCAGTTTTCACTCCTGGTGCTGGCTCTCGGCCCAGCTGTGGTTATGTGTGTTAGGCTCATGATGCAGAAAGGATGTTATCAAGGCAAGCCCTAAGCATGCAAACCTGGAGCTGGGAGCTATGTCAGCATGCACAGGCACCTGTGGGCATCTTGCTTGGGTCTTTCTCCCTTCATCAACCCTTGACCAGCTCACCAGTTCTGAGTGCTACGTATTGACACTGTCAATGTTCTAAGCAGCACACCTATAGTTGCTGAACTCACCCATCTCTGAGACCAGATGTGTGTTTCAGTGGTAGAATAATTGCTTATTATGCATAGGCTCTGGATTCAGTCTCCAGCATTGCTGGAGACAGGCAGATAAACAAACAAACAAACAAACAAATGATAAACAGAACAAACACCTGAGAACCTTTAAGAGTAACCCCCGGGAATGTGCAATAAGAGCAGAAAAATAAATGTATGGATGACACTCTTCATGCTAATGTGCAAAAGGCCTCTTCACTTTTCCTTATCTGAGAGTAGAGAAACCTCTACGCGAGGATAGAACAGTATCCTAGATCCCTTGCCTGCGGATGGTGTTTCTGGAAGAAATACAAGCAGGACCCTGGAGTGAGGGAGCAAACAGGAAAGGTGAGTAAACCCGAGACCTGGTGGTCACAGCCTGTGGGATGATGCCCCTCTCCTGCCTGGACTCTGCCCTTTTGCTGAGCAAGGGATCCACAAAGTTCTGCTTTCCAGGTCCTTCCAGCTTCTCAGGATGTCTGGGGAAATAGTTCCTGAGTTGGGTCGAGCTTGACCCTTCTTGTATATGGGGAAATAGAAACCAAGACCAGCCCTTTTCTCTCTCTGTAATGGCTGGGAAGGTATTGCCTGTGGCTCCCAATCCCACAGAGAGAGGGACTTGGCAGACCCTGCCGGGGTGCAGGAAGGGCTTCTGACTGACTTAGAAGGGGTGTCTCCCCCCACCACACCTGTCCAGCATTCAATAGACAAGAGATAAAAGGTCAGTAGTCAGTGGTTTGAGCTTTTATTCTGTCTTCTGTTCTTCCCTGAACAGTTACACCAGACACACACACACACGAACACACTCAGGCATGCACGTGCATACACACACACCAAGAGTTGAATGAAGGCCACCTATTTCCTTTCTATCCAGCAGATCCACCTCCACAAGGCTATTTCCCACTGAGTGGACGGACGGCAGCACAGCTCCATGACACAGTCTCCTCCTTGCATAACAGGGCCACCGCTGGTCCCTGCCAGAATGGCTTCTCTGTTACTGGATTTACAGGGTTCTCAGCCACTGCCCATGGGCCTATGGGAGGGTGGCTCCAAGATTTGGGAGAAAGACATGGGAATCAGATATGGGACTAAGTATGAAAACAGGACATGTCATGTATGAGACAAGGCATCTGCAAGCTTGTGACTGACACCTCCTGAGAGCGGTGTGAGACTCTAAGCGCCCTGAGGCAGGGGTAGGGGAGCAGGGAATTAGAATCTGCCAGGCTCCCCTGACTTTGGAGGGATGTCTTGGCTAGCAAGTGGCAATATTAGCTCCGGCTCCCTCAATGTGGTGGGAACACTACCCTGAAGAATGCCATGTTCTGTCTGTCCCCCGGAGGCTTTCTTTCTCGTCCTATGCCCAGTGAGCAGCAGGAAGCCCTACAGCAGGATTTGTTTTCATGTGTTTGTTTTGGGTTTTTAGGACAGTTCTCTCACTCTGTAGTCCAGGTTAGCCTCAGACTCAGTATACAGTCCAGGTTGGTCTCTAGCTTGGTGATCTTCCTGCCTCAGCCTCCTGAATGCTGGGGTTACAGACATGTGTTATCATGTGTCTTATTTACTTTTCTACTGCTGGCCAAAGAAATTTATGAAAAAAGACATTATTTGGGGTCTCATGGTTGCAGAGGGCTAGAGTCTGTGGGGAGCACAGCAACAGACAGGCAGCCATGGTGCTGGAGCAGTACCTGAGAGCGTACATCTTGATTCATAGGCACAAGACAGGGAGGGAGAGCTAGTTGGGAACTGCATGGGCTTTTGGAATCTCAAAGCCCACTGCCAGTGACACCTCTTCCAACAAAGCCACACCTCCTTCCTTCCCAACTGTTTTACCAACTGGAAACCAAATATTCAAATACATGAGCCTATGGGGACTGTTCTTAGCCAAACCACTGCATCATGTGAGCTCCAAAGCAGTGTTTATTCTCCTGGAAGAAGTGTTACAGGTCTCATTTAAAGCAGTATTTTGGGCCCAGGCTTCTCTGTTTCTTTTAAATTAATTCTGAAAATTCCAGAGACATCACCAACATGGATTTGGTTGCTAATGAAGGTTTTATCTGTTGTTCTCAACCTGCGGGTCTCGACCCCTTTGATAAAACTCTATCTCTGAAAATATTTACAATTCATAACAGCAGCAAAATTACACTTATGAAGTAGCCACAAAAATAATTTCATGGTGGGAGGCACCACGACATGAAGAACTGTACTGAAGGGTCGCACGTTAAGGAAGGTTGAGAACCGCTGGCTTAGGTGAAGGTGGATCCTACTTCGTATTCTCTGACAGCTCCTCTTATATTGTTTTCCTTGCCACCAGCCCCTCTCCAACACCGTTTGGGAACCCGTCATTTGATTGCTCTGATGTTAACTTAAAGTGGCTTCTTTTATTGTTTTATTGATAAAAAATGGTCGCGAGTCAGGTATTAGGGTAAAACCTGATAGATTTACAGAGCTACAGAGAAAACGATCAGTGACCTCTACTCTCCATTCTTCTGCTGACCAAGCTGGCATCTCCTTTGGCCCCTCCTTATTCCTCTTGTGTGTCTGTCTATCTCCTCCGAGTCCTCCAGAAAACTCTATGGTCTACTCCTGTCCGCTGAATGTGGACCCAGTTCTCCATCCGACTTTGGTGGTGGTTTCAGAGCAAGATCACAAACAAATCTCCTGCAACACTAACTCCACAAGGTAGCAGAGACCTCCCAGTCTGAGAACTCTATCCCACAAGTCTGCCCCCACTTCAGGAATCTGGGACTGTTAGGTTGCCAAGGAATCCACTCTTCTGCCTGTCTTATAGCCAATAGCATTCTCTCAGTTTTGATGGTTCCCTAGAACAAACCATAGAACTATAGAAACACTAGGTAGACTACTAGAGTTTATGGAAAGACCTGGGCTAAGGCTTAGCAGGTCCTGAGCACCAAACTTCTGTGTCTGAGGAGTCAGGGTGGGATTAATCCTTGTCAACGTCTAGTGCGTTGGGGTCCCTGGGTAAGGGTCTCACGCAAATCAGGACACAGGGGATGCAGAGTGTGAACAACTGCATAACAAGCTTTATTTTGTATGGCTTTTATATAGACTAAAAAGCATTACCTCAACTCTGAAACCCCCCTTTACTCACATACATGAT
>LOEQ01007418.1:0-16982 GCA_001685075.1 Bramus lutescens | reverse complement strand
CTATCTATCTATCTATCTATCTATCTATCTATCTATCTATCTTTCCTTCCATCCTTGAGACAGTCTCTTATTCCTAAGGTTGTCTTTAAGCTTTGCTATCTAACCATGGATGACCTTGAATTTCTTATCCTCCTGCCTTCACCTCCATGAGTTCTGGGACTCCAGAAGCGCCCTACTATGCCTTATTTATGCAGTTCCGTGGCCAGAACTCAGCGCTTTCTGTAAAATAGGCTGGCACTCTATCCAGTGAGCTACATTCATAGCCCTCCTCACCTTATTTTTGGAGACAATGTTTCTGACCAATTCCATTAAGCTGATTGGCCAGTGAGATAAAGAGTCTCACCTGTCTTCACCTCCCAACACTGAGACTATAGGCACACCATGTCCCACACTGGACTTTTATGTGAGTGCTGGGAGTTGAACTAGGTCCCCATGCTTGTGCAACAGCCATATCATCGATCAAGCCACCTCCCAAACCCTTGAACTTTTTCTTTAAGTGCAAAACAGAGAGCATTTTTGGTTTCTGTGTTCTAAGGTCTCTGTCTAACTGCTTCCTGCTGTCACATTGAGGAAGCAGCCACAGAGACCACAGGGCTTCACTTTTGGAGAAGAGGCTGCTGGGGTGCAATTTGCCTATCTCCGTTTTAACCTCAGATCTCAGACAAATGTCAGAATCACCCACAGAGCAGGCACAGCCAAGCATGCATGGGATGTGCTAAAGCGTGTTTGGGAGTTGAGCAGAGAAGGAGCATGCATCTCAGCCAGTTTCCTGATGCTGCTGGCTCAGCCAGGTTGGGACCACACTTTGCAAATCCCTGTTTCACACACTCACCCTCTTTCATGGAGACCTTGGATCTTGTGCTGTCATGGATGTTTCCACCTGATTAAAAGTGCCTTCTTCCTGGGTGGGCCAAGGGACTCAGCAGATAAAGCGCTTGTTACCAAGACTGGCAACCTGAATTTGATCCTCTGAACCCACATTGTGGGAAGGGAGGACTGCTTCCTGCAAACTGTCTCCTGGCTTCCACATGCCTGCTGGGTCACATGCATGTGACACCCTTCTAATAAATAAATAAAAAAAATGTAAGCTGTGTCTTCATCCTGTCTTGTCTTCTCCAGTTTGAACATTATTCTAGAGAATGTGGGGTTGTGTTAGAGTCTGTGGGTGGGGATGAAGTCAGGAAGTGAAAGAGGTTAACTTGTGAGTTGCAGGACTGGAAGCAGACTGACCTGGCCTGTGACAGTTATGAGTGGGAGAATATTGCATACCAGAAAGCAGCCATCTGCAGAGAGCATTGATGGGTGACAAAGCTGAGACAGAGAAACCTAGATGTCTTGAAAGATGGCCTTTAGGATAGGGCATGGGACTGGGAAATGGTGTCCCAGCCCTGCTCCTGGAGCATGGAGCATTTGGAATTGCCAGGGCTTGTGGCCATCCAAGGACAGATGTGATACAGTAGAGGCTGACTTTTGGGCATCACTGTTTGCTTCTGATCTTCACCCCCTCCCTGACCTCTGTTCTAGATCAGCTTCTCCAGCTGATCCTGCAGGGCTGGATGGTCTTCCGTGGAAGCTTGTATTACTTTTCTCATGAGAAGAAGTCGTGGCATGAGGCGGAGAATTTCTGCGTGTCCCAAGGAGCACACTTGGCATCAGTGACCTCTCAGGAAGAGAAGGTCAGAGCTGCAGGCTTGGGGCAGGTTAAGGGGTGATGAATGTTTAGGGACATACAAACATAGCCCTTTGTCCTCCCAGTGGGTGGTGGAACTTCTCATGTCCCCATCAGTGAGGAAGAACTATTTACTGGACTCCTAAGGGAACTCTGTCCTGAGGTGGAAGCACAGGCAGCTACTGCCACCTGCACAGAGAAGGAGGACAACCTTCTGAGGAGGACCAGGGCCCAGCAGATACCATCAGGAGGGAGGAAAAGACGTTTGTCCCACTCTTCAGTTTCGGGGATGTGCCTCTCTTGCTTTCCCTCAGTTCCTGCCAGCCTCCCCTTCTGGGCAGCAGTCTGCATGGATATACCCAGTGGCTGAGGAAAGCTGATGGAAAGGAGGTTCTGGCCCTCTGGGAGCTTGGCTCGCTCCTAACCACCTGGGGACCCTCAAAGGAAACACTGTCCTTAGAGGGCCTCCTGCTTAGGGCCTGGAAGGAGCTTACTAGGCTAGCAGAGGACTTTGCATGGTTCACTTTAGTTCAACTTGCAGAACTGGCCATTCCTTGCCGCTCTCCCAGGACTTGTTACAGTACCGTAGCTCAGAATAAACTATAACGAGAACTTCCATCCCAGCAAAGCCACACCCCTTCTCAGGGGTGAGAGTTATTGAAGACAGCCAGTATGGGGGAAGCTGTGCTTCCAGAGGGACTTACCTGCTACCCTAGATACTGTATAAACCATGGAAGGTTCTGGAAGCCCCTGCACTGAGAAGGGCCTCCTGCTCAGAGGTCAGGGGAGGGATGGTCCAGAGACTCAGCTCCTCACAGCCCTGCCTCCTTTGTGCAGGCATTCCTGGCAAAGTTCACAAGTAATGAGTACCATTGGATTGGGCTCACTGACCATGGCATTGAGGGCAACTGGCGCTGGGTGGATGGGACACCGTTTAACCAATACCAGAGCAATAGGTGAGTCTAACCTCTGTCTAGCACTGTTTGGACACTGTCTTGTGGTATGGGAAGTCCTTCTGTATATGCATTACTTCTATTGGTTAATGAATAAAGAAGCTGCTTTTGGCCAATGGCTTGGCAGAATATAGGCAGACTGGAAGAGATACAGATAGAGGGAGTAGGCAGAGTCAGGAGAAGCCATGGAACTACTGCGGCAGTCTGGGCAGGCTTTACTGTCCTATGTGTATGGTCCTGTCCACTGAGTGTTAGTTTTGAGTGTGCATGTGTGACATATGGAGTGTATTATGGTGTGTGCATGTAGCATATATGTGTACTTTTTATGTGATATATGTGGTGTGAGTGATGGGTGTGATGTGCAATGTCTGTGGTGTGTGATATGACATGTGGTATGTGGCCCTACGAGGCCAACAGAAGAACATCAGGAAAGGACAGGCCCTGGGGCTGGTAGACCAGTTGTCTTCTTGTCTTTCTGATTTCATTTGTTCATTTGTTTCCTGCTTACTTGGCCCTTGCCTATCAGCAGAGAGGAGAGCCTCCGAGGCTCCGAGCATGAGTTCTGTGGAGAATGCCCCTGCAGAGCCTGGATCAGAGGGAGGGCAGTTTCAGCAGGGTCACTCTGCAGGTTCCTCTGGCCCCAGTCCTGTCCCCATCCTGAGGTCCCTCTTTATGCATGGGAAGGAATCCTGACTTCTCTAGCAGAGTAAAGCCATTTTCTTCCAGGTTTTGGGGAAAAAACCAGCCCGACAACTGGAGACATCCAAGCGGAGAGGTTGAAGACTGTGTCCACATGAAGCTACTGTGGAATGACATGGTCTGTGGGACCGCCTACCCCTGGGTGTGCGAGAAGTCCACAGGTCAGGCTGTGGCCTGAATGGACCAGAGCTGAGCCTTTTCTTCTCGAGACTCCCAGAGCCTTGGACTCACTGCAGAGCTCCTTGGGTCCTGTGCTGCCCCGTTGTTTAATCATGTGAAACACGCTTGCCTCCTGTGGCCCCTTCAGCAAGATGACTTCTTAAAGATAAGCCCTGCATGCTTGTGTCCCCTCAGTACCCGAACATGCCTGCCCAGCCAGGTCTTCAATAAACACCTCCTGAATGGACGGCAACTTGGTACTCGTTCTTCCCTGCGGCTGCCTTCACACTCCTGTCTCTCTGGACTGGCCCTCCTCCCCTCAGGGTCTTTCTGTTCCTGCAGACACACTTCCCTACAGGATTTGCTGTGACTGTGCAGACAGCAGTAGGGGGCTACAAGAACTCCGGGGCCTTCTTAGGTCACCCCAGTGTTCCATGGGTTTCTTCCAGGTGCGGATGGAGTCCTGTTTCTCTCCCTTGTCTTCTGGGGTGTGGGGTCTCTGCTCCATCCTCTCATTCATCTCTCTAATCTTTACAGGGATTCTACCTTCTGCTCACCTTAGGATGAGACCCTCAGGAGCTCTCTGTTGGTGCCTGTGGAGCACTCTATAAAGGCACAAGAGCATCTCTGTCTGTCTGTCTGTCTTCTGGTCTCTTCATACTCTGCCCACAAGCTGCAGTACGTTCTCGTTCCCAAGCATGGGTAGAATGCCATACCTTAGTTAATACTATCTTCCCTGCTCTGTGGAAGAACCTTCAGAAAGAAAGCCATGGGGGCCACAGGCTCCGCATTTGCTTCCCAGCTCCCTAACTTGGCCCAAAGTTTTAGTCTGCCTGTGGTCCAGTATCTGGAAATAGTGGTTTCCTCTATGTATGAGTCTTTTAGTTGTTTACAGCCAAAGAGCTCCTCCAGCTGTGTCCAGCTGTGGAAGTTTGGGGGATGTAGAAATGGCTCTGTGGTTGAGTGAGTGCTGCTCTTGTGGAGGATACTAGCTCAGTTCCAAAACTCTTGTCAGGAAGCCTGACTTCAGCTCCAGACGGTCTGACTCCCTCTCCTGGCCTTGTGGGCACCTGCACTCATGTGCACAGTTTGATGCACATACCTATAATTAAAATAAATATCATAAGAGAAGTGGAATATGTTAGATCTGTTATATTTTTGGCTGAACAGAACTTTATCTTGTTCGTACTTGGTTTTAGCATCTCTTTTGTTTATTTCTTCTTCCTCCTTTTGTTTGTGTGTATGTGTGTTTGTGTTAGTACCCATAAAAGCCAAGTGACTCCATCTTTTATTTTATTTTATTATTATTGAAAATTTATACAATATATTCTGATTATGATTCCCTTCCCCCATTTCCTCCCAAATTGTCCCCATATTTCCACCTATCCAGCTACATGCCTTCTCTCTCTCTCTCTCTCTCTCTCTCTCTTCCTTCTATGCAAGCCACTTATTTGAAATGCCAGTTACAAGTAGGATAAAGCATGCTATTAGTAAAAGTAGAAAAATAGAACCGCTGAAAACCTCTGTACAACTGATGGTACTCAAAAGAAAACTGTATTGTTTACAGTGCTTCACACAGAGGAGTTCAAGTTTGGGGGTACCTAAATAAAAATACTATATATTTCTTTTAAAAACACTATGTACAATCAAAGAGTAACCAAACTACAAAGTACTGGTTATGCAAGTTATAGAAAACCCTTGCAATAGGATATAAACTCAGCTTAAAAAAGATTGATGAGCCTTTAGCATTGAAGGATCTTAACTTTACCACTAACAGCACAGCAACAAGAAACTCAGTTTGTATGTGCTAAATGTAGAACTCGGTTTGTATGTGCCAGATGTGGAGCTCGGTTTGTATGTGCCAGATGTGGAGCTCGGTTTGTATGTGCCAGATGTGGAACTCAGGTTGTATGTGCCAGATGTGGCACGTATATGGTAGGGGGAACTCGGGAACCTCAGGTTTTCAGCCCCCCCCATCTAAGAGCAGAATTCCCTAGGGCCTACCCAGATAACCTGGACAGTCATGTGCAGGTACACCCAATGACTCTTTCAGAGTGTGTGTGATCTCAGCGCTCACACAAATGCACAGATAACCTGGACAGTCATGTGCAGGCAAGTACACCCAATGACTCTTCCAGAGTGTGTGTGATGTCAGCGCTCACACAAATGCACAGATAACCTGGACAGTCATGTGCAGGCAGGTACACCCAATGACTTTTCCAGAGTGTGTGTGATCTCAGCACTCACACAAACGCACAGATAACCTGGACAGTCATGTGCAGGTACACCCAATGACTCTTCCAGAGTGTGTGTGATCTCAGCGCTCACACAAACACACAAGTAGGAGAAGATATTCCCCAAGACACAAACTTGCAAACAGTCATTCTATAGAAATGGCCACAGCATTGTAGTATTCTGAATACGACAGATTGGTACAGTCATGGATATATTTTTTTAGGGAAAAAAATCAAAAGTCTTGCCCAGACAATAACCACATGACAACTAGGACAACTGATGAGACAAGGAAACGCACACTTCACAGAGCACTGTTCACACAGAAGAGTTGAGAGAAGAGAGTAAAACACCTCTAGGACAGGCAGAATAGCTCTTAGCAAGATTATCTGAATGAGTCTTGAAAGTACCCACATGGTAAACATTGTGAACCACTGCAGACCCGGGATTAGCACCATCATAGTGGCATTAATAGTCTATTGACTACACAGAGCCTAACTCAGCCCCAAGAAACACGAGAATGCCTTATCATTGTAAAACAATAGCCTTATGCAGATTTCGTGAAATATAATTTTCCCTTAAAAGGAAAGTTCAGTATTGTGAAGACATGTCTTCTTCATTGTACACATTGGGAGTGTCGCTCCTTCAACTCCAGAGTATGTGCCTATGGTCAGCTTCGGCCCAGCTGGTACCAAATGGCATTCACTGGCTTCCATGGTGTTCTGTAGCATCAGCTTCATTCAGATGTACAAGGGTTGTGCCCATTGCAAGAACTTCAACAAGTCAGGAAAGAAGAGGCAACACAGGATGGCAAATGTTAAAAACAAAACAAAATGCCCCCAAACCACAGAGGACGGCCAATGAGGAAGCAGAAATCAAGAATCAGGTTTAGTTACATAAGAGGTACAGAAAGGTAAATAGTATCAACACAGTGTCACGAATATTTTGGCATGTGTGGGTGCATGTGCGTCTATGTCATGAAGTCTCAGAGACACAGGAGGATGAACTTAGTCTCTGAGGCTGTAGGGGGCTCAGTCTTGGTGAACTGAAGCCTTCCCTTCCCCTCCCAACATCCTTATTTTTCCCTGTCTTTACAGTTTGCTAGTAGATTTCCATATCTCAAAACAAACTGATAGAAGCTTCCGACAGTACAGTGGCAGGTGCAAACACCTGATTCATGAGGTTCCAAGTTTTGCATAGGCTTTGTATCCATGGGAAACTCTTAGTCAAGATTCACATAAGACAGCAAAGTGTGTTTGTAACACAAAGGCTTAGGGGCTGTGCAGAAACTCTGCAGCCAGGCCTGGTATAACCCTGGCTAGTGGAGGCTGCTTGCTATCTCTCTGGCGCCAGTTCAGCGGGATATTATACCATATCACAGTAAGCCCTAAAAGCTCAACAGGTCACTAAAATGCTAGGCCAGCTTGGGCCTAGGGACTGCACTCAGAAATAAAGCCAGTGGGTGTGTAGGGGAATTTAAGGATCTGTGTTTTGGATGATTTTTTCAATCTTTATGAGCCATAGTCTTTAAGTGCAAGTATTTTTTCAAATCTAAAACAAAAATACAAGAAAAGGATCAACAGCATCTTGAGAACCTAAGCAACGATTCTCCAGCCTCAGCACTCAGATGAACTGCAATGGTAATTGTCCAGACAGCCCGATCGTCCCTGGTTTGGTTCTTATTAAATTTCTATACTAAGAAAAATTCCAATTCCTGTGGCCTAATTTTTTTTTTCTTTCGAGACAGGGTTTGTCTGGATCTGATCTTTTGAGCCTATCCTGGAACTAGCTCTTGTAGACCAGTTTGGCCTTGAACTCACAGAGATCCGCCTGCCTGTGCCTTCCAAGTGCTGGGATTAAAGGCATGCGCCACCACCACCCGGCTCTAAATTTTATGACATGCATGAATATTTTCTTTTCTGAGACCAACTCTACCCAGACTTCACATTCGTTAATTACAGCTTTAAAAATCTTCATAGGTGAGTTCATACCAGAGGCACACAGTCTATTACGTCCCATTAACACTAACCTATCACACAGAAAACCACATCTATTTTATCTTCTGAAAGTCACACTAGTTCATAATGTTATGGTTCTAAAAAGCATTGGGTGTACTGAGCGGTGGTAGCAGCAGGTAACCCAGAGGTTACCCAAGGAGCAGCGGTTCCCTGAGAGCCAGCCTTAGCCAGGAGGGGTGGTGGTGCATATCAGGTGGGGGAAGGGCAGTCCTACGAGGAGCCCAGGATCCATGGAGGCCTCCGTGGGTTAGAGGAAAATAGACACGCCATGTAGAGAGAGTTTGGGTATAGTTTATTTAGTGGGTTATGGAAGGGAAGTGGGAGAGAGAGAGAGAGAGANGAGAGAGAAGCAGCTACCTCTTCAGAAGTGGACAAGGGGACAGAGAGATTGCAGGCAGGAGGAAGAAGAAATGGGGAGAGTGGGCAGGGCTTGTCTCTTAAAGGGGCTGGGCAGTGGTGGCACAGGCCTTTAATCCCAGCACTTGGGAGATTGAGGCAGGTGGATCTCTGTGAGTTCGAGGCCAGCCTGGTCTACAAGGCCTAGTTCCTAGTACAGGCTCCAAAGCTACAGAGAAAGCCTGTCTAGAACATAATCTAATAAGTAACTAAAAACAAACATTATATATTAAATAATGCCATGAACAGTGTCCACTATTTTGTATAATTGCTTCGTGTGGACAGGAAAGGACATTTAGTGGATTTCCAGGAAAATTAAGTGTGAGATGAATGATCTTATATATAGAGAAACAAAACCTGTCAGGAGGTGAGAAAGCTTTATGTGTGCTTGCTTCTCTATGCACTTACCTGCACAACGCTATCTGATCTGGATCCATTTCGAACCGTTTGAAACAGTTCCTGTCAATAGGTCCCAAACGCACAGGGAGGAACAGAATGGAACTGCCTTTTGCTTCTGCGATCTGAGACTGTGCTTCAAAAGATACCAACTCTTAGAAATAAGTAGTTCCCTGTGGTTTTCTAACTCTAAGGAAAAGGAGTCTTAAAGGTGATGTGAGCCTACTTTGCAGCAGAAGCACCAGCCCGGTGCAAGCCTCTGAATTCAGATGTACATCACTAGGGTCGGCCACAGTCCATGGATGCATGAGGTAACCCAGATCCAGAAGGAAATTTTGTAATATATACTCACTCATAAGTAGATATTAAACATAAAGCAAAGGATGACCAGCCTACAGGCCACAATCCCAGAGAATCTAGGTAACAAAGAAGACCCTAAGAGAGACATCCATGGATCTGCCTAGGAAGGGGAAAAAGAACAAGATCTCTTGAGTAAATTGAGAGTGGTGGGGGGAAGGGGACTGGAGAAAAAATGTATAGCACATTCCTATCCAAACAATTAAAATGAGAAGGATTTAAAAAATTAAAAAGTATAAAAAATAAAATCTCCCTTTAACTAAAAGAAAGAAAGAAAGAAAGAAAGAGAGAGAGAAAGAAAGAAAGAAAGAAAGAAAGAAAGAAAGAAANAAGAAAGAAAGAYAGAGAGAYAGAAAGAAAGAAAGAAAGAAAGAAAGAAAGAAAGAAAAAGAAAAAATAGAACCAAAAACAGTCCTTAGCTAACATGTTGCCCTTACAAGGGGAAAGGCTGTAAAAAAAAAAAAAACAACAAAAACCCCATATGCTCAGTAATTCAGAAAATGTCAAGCAAGCATCTCTGGTGGAGTTCAAGTAGGACATGTAGTTTTTGTTTGTTTGTTTGTTTTTTTCTGAAGCTTTTTGATGATAAAACACTATGCATCACACAACTTTGAATATGACACCAAAAATTCAGACATACTTTGAAAACATTAAGAAAAATGTATGCCTACAAATACCAAATGATGTACATAAGTCTGAAGCTCTTTTTGTTGTTGATGTTGTTTTTTCAACAAACGCAAGACATCCAGAGGCAGTCATTTTCCCAGCACAGTGAAACACATGCAGCTTCTCTCTCTTCAGAAAACCATGAGGCAAATAAAAATAAGAAAATGGATTCACAAAACAATGAAAAAGCACAAGAAACACACACACACACACACACACAGAGAGCGAGAGAGAGAGACATAAAAATACAGACACAAAATTGGAAACTGTAATATATAAGCAAAGACCAGTAAGGTAAAAAATGTCAAACAAAGGAATATAAGACAAAAAATCTACACAAACACCAGTGAGTTGTTTTTGTTGGCTATCTATGGCCTGGCAGGCAGCCTGTCTTTAGGTGTCATGAGACTCCATTGGAGAAAATTGATTTTTCCTTTGTAAGCGTTGTCAATTATAGTTTCTTAGTTAGACATGGGAGCCCATGCCCATTTCCCTCTCTAAGTGTTGGGACCCATCTGACTTGAACCTGTGCACTGCCTCTGCTCATGTGTGTCAGTCCTGTTGTATCTGGGAAACAGTTTCCGGTGTCATCCATCCCCTCTGGCTCTTACAATTTGTCTGCCTTTTCTCCAAATTGTTTCATGAGCTCCAAGGGGAGAGACTTGATGGAGCCATCAAGTTTAGGACTGAATGTTCCAAGATCTTGTCACTCCCTGCATATTGTCCAGCCATGGTTCTCTGTATTAGATACCATCTACTGCAGGAGGAAGCGTCTCTGATAATGGCTTAGTAAGATACTGATTTATGACTGCAGAAGAATGTCATTAGGAGTCATTTTCTTTCTTTCTTTCTTTCTTTCTTTCTTTCTTTCTTTCTTTCTTTTTCTCGCTTTAGCAGAACAACAGTATTTGGTTTTCCCTCAGGCCTATGACCTATCTAGTCTCAGTTTCTTGGTCATCTGAGCAGTATCAGGTGTGGATTTCATCTCATGGAGTGGTCCTTAAATCCATCGAGAGTCTGTTTGGTTACTCCTACAATGTTTGTGCCACTATTACTCCAATGTATCATTCAAGCAAGTCACCATTTAGATCAAAGGGTTTGTAGCTAGTGATGGTTACCTTTTTCCTCTGGTAGCATGCAGAGTACCCTTTAGCACCATGAACACTAGTCAGCAGCAACAAACTTCTCTGTGTTCAAGAAGATTGTACTATCTTCAGCAACAGGGCTTTATCACCAGTTTGCAGAGTTCAACCAATAGCCTTGGCAATAGTGTGGGATGTTTGGGGGTTTCCATGGGACCCCTTTGGTCAATGACTGGAACAGATGTAACTCATTCCTGGCCCTGGAAGTTTCAATTGATGGAAAGATATCTAATTGGGGCACCGTCTCCTTTGTTATTTGGTGACTCCACTTATATGTATATGTTTTAAGCAGCTTCCTCTTCCTTTAGCAATCCTCCCCTCTCCTCTAGTTGCTTACTCTATACCCAAGCACTGTGGTTATATGGATTTTAACATGCCTATTGAAGGCTTAAAAACTAACATCCACATGTAAGAGAATACAAACCATATTTGTCTTTTGGGGCCTGGGTTACCTTACTCCAGATGAGTTTTTCTAGCTCCATCCATTTAACTACAAATTCATAATTTTCCCATAACTTTCTATTGTGTAAATTTACTACATTTTCATGATTATTCATCTGTTGATGGATGTCTAGGCTGTTTCCAATTTCTGGTTATTATGAAGAGGGCAGCAATGAGCATGAACAAGCAAGTGTCCCCCTAGTAGAATGTTGAGTTCTTAGGCTATATGCCTAAGAGTGGCATAGCTTGATGTTGAAGTAGATCTATACTCAACTTTCTGAGGACTGCCACACTGATTTCCATAGTGGCTGTACCAGTAATGGATAAGTGACTCTTTTCCTCACCCTCGCCAGCATGGCCTCTGTTTTACTGATCTTGGCCATTCTGACTGATATAAGGTAAAACCTGAGAGTAGTGTTGAATTGCCTTTCCTGGATCAACATCCTTAAGGATGTTGAAAACTCCTTCAACTATTTCTCAGCCATTTGTGTTTAATCTTTTGAGAACTCTGTTTAATTCTTTATCTCATTTAAAGTAGATTGTTTTCCTGATGTTCAGTTTCTTTAGTTCTTCATATATTTTAGATATTAACCCTTTATTGAATGTATAGTTGGTAAAGATCTTTTCCCATTCTGTAGCCTCCCATTTCTCCTGAATGATGGTGCCCCTTGCCATGTAGAAGAGTTCATTTCATGAGGTGTGCTTATTGTTGTTCTTAGCACCTGTGCTCTCAGTGTCCTGTTTAGAGAGGTTTTCCTGTGAGAATGAGTTCAAGACTGTTCTCCATTTTCTTTTCCAATAGATATCTGGCCTTATGCTGAGGTACTTGATCCATTTTAGCTTGAGTTTTATGCATGGTGATAAAACAGATAGATCTATTTGTGTTCTTCTGCAAACAGCCATCCAGTTTGACTAGCACCACTTGTTGCCAGCAGTCTTTTTTTCCTTTGTGTATTTTTGACTTCTTTGTCAAAAGCCAGGAGTCTATAAGTTTGTGAACTTATGTCTACATCTTCAACTAAATGCTCACTGTTCAACATGTCTGATTTTATGCCTATACTATGCTGCTTTTATTATGATATCTCTGTAGTATAACTTGAAGCCATAGATGATACCTCCTACAGTTCTTTTATTATTTAAGATTATTTTAGCTATTCTGGAGTTTTTGTATTTCCATATGAATCTGAACACTGTCCTTTCAATTGTGTGAAGAAGTGTGTTGGAACTTTGATGGGGATTGTGTCAGATCTGTAGATTGGTTTGGTAGAAGGGCCATTTTCACTGTATTAATCCTACTGGCTCATAAGCATGTGAAATCTTTCCATTTTCTCATGTTTTCTTCAATTTCTTTCTTCAGTGTCTTAAACTTTTTACTATACAAGTTTTTCAATTGCTTCCTTAGAGTTATCCCAAGATATTCCCCCAGGCTATTGTGAAAGGTATTGTTTCCCTGATTTATTCCTTAGTCTGTTTGTCACTAGTATATAGGGAAGATGCTGATTTTCGTGTGTTAATTTTGTATCCTGCTACTCTGCTGAAAGTGGTTGTCAGGTAGTAGGAGTTTCTTGGTTTACTTTTTAGGGGTTTTATGTATAAAATTATACCAACTGAAATAAAGATATTCTGACTTCTTCCCTTCCAATTTTTATCCCCTTGATCTCCTTTAGTTGTCTTATTGCTCTAGCTAAAACTTTAAGTACTATATTGAATAGGTATGGAGAGAGTGGACAGCCTTGTCTTGTTCCTGATTCTAGTGGAATTGCTTTGATTTTCTCCCCATTTAAGTTGATATTGGCTGTGAGCTTGCTGTAAACTGCCTTTATTATGTTGAAGTATGTACCTTTTACTCCTAGTCTCTCCAAGAGTTCCATCATGAAGGGGTGTTGAATTTTGCCAAAAGCATTTTCTCCATATAATGAGATGATCATGTGGCTTTGTCTTTCAGTTTGTTTATATGGTGGATTACATTTATCTATTTATGTATATTGAACCATCCCTGCTTCTCTAGGGCAAAGCCAACTTGATCAGGATGGATAGATAGTCTTTTAAATATGTTCTTGTATTTTGTTTGCAAATACTTTATTGAGTATTTTTGTATGTTCTATTTTCATGAGGGAACTTTCTTTGTTGGGTTTTTGTGTGGTTTAGACATCAGGGTAATTGTGGCAATTTCCTCTCTGAGACACTAATGCCAATATTTATTAGTTTTAATAAACCCCAATTCTGCTTCCCACTGCTCACCCTGACATGGCTTTCTGTGTTGAAGCCATAAATCGTGGTTTTACCTGAGATGAAACCCTGAAAGATGATGGGACCTCCTCAGGCTGCTGCAGGTGACTGTGGCACTGTGCTTCTGTCCCTTCTGTTGACGCAATTTTAATACAATAGGCAGAACTGGTCATTCTTGAGAGATGAGGTAACACTGTAGTTGTGAATAGTCAAGATTTTTTCCTTTTTCTTTTGAGGCTGGCCTCAAACTTTTCCTGCCTCTGCCTCCTTAGTCCTGGGAGTAAAGACATGTGTCCCTACACCTGGCTATGGTAGTTTTTAAATATTTTTCTAGTTTTAATTTCTAATAGTCCATCTGTCTTTATTTCACATCTGAGGCCATAGTAAGATGGCTTGTTTGTCTGTCTCTGTACACATAATGGTTTACAATGGTATTTTAATTAAAAACTAATTATTCACAATTTCATAGTATATTCATATGTAAAATACTTTGATCATATCCTTCCTCTCCCATTACCCTTTCTTATCCCTTTCCTACTTACTCAACATCTTCTTCTCATCTCCTAATTTTGTGTTATTAAATAAGGATTGCTTGCATGTGGGTTTGTTTTCTTAGATCATGCACAACTTACCAGTAGCTTCACCCCTGAAAAGCAATGACCTCCCATTGCAGCTCCTTAGCAATGGGTGAACATCAGGAACCCCTTTCCCATGGATGCTAGAGGCTGGCTGGATGGCTTGATCCCTTGTCGATTTTGTGCAAATAACCGTGGCTGTCAGTTCACGAGGACAATGGTCTTGACAACTCCAGAAGCTAGTATTTCACAGGCCTACCCTATTCTCTGACTCCTAGATTCTCTCCAGCCCCCCCCCATGTTCACCATTCTCTGACTCCTAGATTCTCTCCAGCCGCTCCTCCCCTATGTTCCCCAAGCCTTGCTGGGGTTGGGGGTGGGTGGTGGTGACATGGATGTTTGGTTTAGGCCTGATCTCTCAACAGTCACTTCTTCTCAGTAGCTGTTATATTTTCCTTATATGTACTTTTATTCTTTGTTTTACGGCTTTCCTAGCTTTGTAGCTTCAGAAGCCAGAATTAAATAATGTCCTGTTTTGAGGAAATTTCCTGAGCATAAAACAATTTTTATAGATGTTCCAGGAGCACATTGTATAGATTCACTTTTATTATGCAAATATCCTACATCCTTATTTATGCTTTCTCAACTCAAGTTAGGAATTTATGTGAATTAAAAAAAGTTTCATTTATTTTTTTCAGTATATGTGTATGTATTTGGTGTGGTTATGTGCCCATTTGAGGAATATTCACTGTGTGTCCTCTGTAGGCCACATACTTTCCTAAGTTCTAGGAACTCAACTGTGAACCAGTATCACAAGCCCAGCTCTCCCAGTGCCAGCGCTCTGGTAGGGAGGAGAGGAGAGGGAGTCGGGACATATGCTCATAGGAAAGACCCTGTGGGCTAGAAAGCCTGTGGGCTGGCATTCTGGATCCTTTAATCCCAGGACTCAGGAGGCAGAGGCAGCAGATCTCTGTGAGAGCAAGGCCAGCCTGGTCTACATAGTGAGTTCCAGGCCAGCCAGGGTTACGTCTAAAAAAAAATGGACAACGGGGTGGAAGGAGGACAGGATTGTTGCTAACTCCCCAGGGTGGCTCATGTCCAAGCTGCCTACTTCTCCTCCACAGGGCGACAGAGGCAGGGGGTGAAGTTCTCCACAGACTGACTGGCGCCATCTGAGTAGACGGAGATCCTCAGCTGGATTGGAGGAAGTGGCCAGCCTGTCATCCTGGAGTGCTTGTCCACCCTGTCTGTCCTGTAGAACTCCACACAGTTGCTGTCTGTGACATGGATTGCTTGGGGGTGCTAGCAGGCTGGGGCAATGCCCAGCATATGTGCTGCACTGTTGGTATCCCAGGGCTCCCAGCCTGAAGCTTACAATAGACAGAAGTTGGGAGTCTACAAATTGCTGGGAAAAGCATGACTCTAAAAGACACTGTAGACCTCACAGTTTATTTTCTTGGGGATGAAGAGCAGTTTCTTAGGAGAGAGAGAGAGAGAGAGAGAGAGAGAGAGAGAGCATTCTGAAGGAAAATGTCTCAGCATTAAATAAAAAAAGTTCTTGTGTGTGTTGCTATGCCCATAGTGGACAAAGGACAACTCTGTGATGTGGGTTCTCTCTTTCCCTTTACATGGGTTCCAGGAATTGAACTAGGGTCAAGATCGCACAGCAAGTGTCTTTGCCCATTTCTGAGCCATCTCGCCAGCTCTGTGACATGTGATGAGGAAGGCCAGCCAACAGAAGAAAGGATGAAGCAACTCTGTCCTCCAGGAAGTCATCCCCACACCGTGTGCCGCAAAGTTGTATACTCAATGTCCAGTCCTGACATAGTTCCTGGACTCCTCCTGCCTGAGTGCTGGATAGACAACACACCCGTTAGAGGGGTCTTCCCTCTTCACAGCCTTCAGGTATAACAGCCAGTACTAACGATTCTTCAGTGGGCCGCAGTTGGCTCCTGATGCAGTTCAAATGCCGTCAACCCCAGAAGACCCAATCCAAGATCTGAGACTCAGTGAGAGTCAGAGAGGAAGGAAGAGCCTGGGCTGCCTGTAGGAGATGGTGAGGAGGCCATAACTCTCCTGCTGTAGAACTAGGCTGTGATCTGCAGTGTTCATGGCACAGTCCTGTCTCCCCGCTACACTTCTGTCCCAGTTTGCAATTGCGTGGGCGTGGGTGCACATGTGCACAGAATGCAGATGTGGAGGTCATGAGGTAGCCATAGGTGTCAGTCCTCAGGCATCTTCTACCTTTTGTTTGAGACAGCCATGTGGGTCAGGCTGAAAGCTCCAGGTGCCCTTCTGTCTCTGCCCTCATCCTCCCATCCTTGGGACTGAAGAAGTGGAACCTGACTTTTCCATGAATTTCAGAGATCCAAACCAATATCTCCAGGCTCCTGAGAACTTTACAGACTGAGCCTTCTCCTCAGCTTCCTATTGCCATTCCGAGCCTCCCCAAAGTCCTGCCTTTCTTGCCACCTTCCCTCTTAGCTCTCCTATAGACCCCAGGACTGGCAGTCTAGGCCCTCCTCAGGTTGGCCCTTATGCCCCTTTCATCAACCTCTGAAAAGGTCACCTGGCCTGAGTCATGCAATTCCCCTCCATGCCAGGAGAGCCTTCTGCACATGTGCCCTGGCCACCTTCCACCTGGGCCCTCTCCATCTGCCTGGACAATAGCACAGCTCCTGCTTTGTCTTGTTAGAGTCTGTCTTTGCTATCAGAGCTTCCATTTACCTCCTGGGGCTGTGCCAGGCAAGAGGGATGGGTGCAGCTCCTCCTTAGACTTTGTAGCTAGGAGAACAGCACCCTATGTCTGTTTTCTCCTCTATGGAATGGCAGTAGCTAGAGAAGACCCTCTTGGGGTTAATGTGGGAGATGGAGTCACTGCATAGAACCCTGCTGGAGTTCATGCATGTGATTCCCCATTTGAGAGGTGGAGGCAGAAAGATAAGGAGTTCAAAGTCATCCTTCATGACAGCAAGTTAAAGGCCAGCCTGGACTGCATGAGATTCACTTTCCAAAATACAAGTTATTGTATAGGATGAGTTTAGAATTGA
>LOEQ01007417.1:51670-62776 GCA_001685075.1 Bramus lutescens | reverse complement strand
AAATGTTATAAAGTATAGATTATATAGTATAGTATATAGTATAATATAAAATAATATAATAATATATAGTATAATATAATATATAATGAATATAAATAACAATAAATATAAATAAATAAGTCAAACTAATTTTTTTTAAAGATTCTTCCCAATGTGGCCTAACCAGAGAGCATTTCCTCAATGCCCTCCCACCTCTCCTGCCCTATATCCCATTTTCCTGAAGCCAGAACTTCAGTATGTGATGCAAATAATACCTGAGCCCAGAAGGCTCAATTAGACAGCTGGAGAAGCCACAGTAAGCACATCGGCCTGAAGCATGGCTTCTCATTGTGCATGGATGTAATCCATAAGGACGAGAGCAGTTTTTTGGAGTCCCCAAAGACATTAAACTAAACCCTTCTAAATATGAAACAAAAATGACTCCAAACCAAGTCCTGTTTTGTTTTAGAGCTAGCCACTCCATGACCAATCCTGAGCCATGAGCCATGAAAAACAGCTGGCAAAAACTGGGCGTGGTCACATGCGCCTTTAATCCCAGCACTCCTCTGAGACGGAGGCAGGCAGATTCCTGTGAGTTTAAAGTCAGCCTGGTCTGACTGAGTGAGTTCCAGGACAGCTAGGACTATATAAAGAAACCCTGTCTCGAGGGGAGGAAAAAAAAGCTGCCACACTGACCTTGATCACAGAGAGGCCCAGGGTACTCCCTACTCCCTCTGCTTTCATGCATGGCTCCTCCACTTGACATCTCAGCAAGCATCACCCCTTCAGGGGCCCTCCCCTATGCATCCTGCCTCATTGTACCAGTCACTTTCTGTTTTGTTTTTCCAGACAGTTTCTCTGTGTAGCCCTGGCTGTCCTAGAACTCACTCTGTAGACCAGCCTGGCCTTAAACTCACAGGGCCTGTCTCTACCTTCCAAGTGCTGAGATTAAAAGCATGCACCACCACTGCCCAGATTACCAGTCACTCTAGAACATGTCACAGGAGCTGAAGGCCAGCAGCTGGTATCTGTATTTACCCACATCTCTCCAGGCTCTGTGAGGGCAGGACCTGTGCCTGTCTTTTTCACAAGATATGGCAGTGCTCAACCGGACCCAGCATCTACGAAGCACCCAATGTGGCCATTCAATCAGTGAGTAACAGGACAAAGGTTTAATGCCAGCAGGAGTACCACAATGACTGTGAACCATGGGAAGTCACAGTCTCTAGAATATGACAATATACTTACTTGTCCAACCTTGGAGAGCTTGAGTTCTCTTAAGGTGTAGTCATGAGCGGCACTTTCTTTGACATTTCTAACACGCATGACCCCATATTCTTTGAGTGCATACTCATCAGGCCAGTACTTGACACATTTGCTCTGGAAGGGATCAGAGGAAAACAGGTTAATGTCCAAACCCTGAATGAAAGTCCAAACCAGCAGAAAACAAGTGTCCCAGTCCTGCTCATGACATCAACAAGGAAAGGAGCCTACCACCTTACCTTAGGTCACCAAAAAGAAAGAAATAATTCAAATAAGCAAAGCAAATGAAAAGGGAAAAGAGGAGATGTGGTAGATCAGCCTGGTCCCCACCCTATCCCCACTCCAACGCCCACCTGCCAAAGCAGAGTCAACACCTGCCCAGTCAGCTCTGAGGATGACAGAAGCAAAGGAGAGGGACCAGCCAATCCAAGACTGTCCCTAGCAAGCAGAATTTCCAATCCCAGCACTTCACTAGTCATTCTGAGAGGAAAGCAAGGAAGGAATCTGGGAATGAGAAGGATGCTAACACTGTCCCATCATTGCTTTCTCTATATTCAGACTTCTACCGACCCCCCACACACCAGCTTCCCAGAACTGAGAACACAGTCTGCAATTGCTGCTCGCTTCAAGAACAGGTGGGACACGCACACTCCACTATTAGTTCCGGCAATTGGGAGGCAGAGGCAGGTGGGTCTCTGTGAGCTCAGGGCCAATCTGCTCTACATAGCAAGTTCCAGGCCAACCAGAGTTGCATAGTGGGACCCTGAACAGATGGACGAAAGTTGAGTGTGCAGACTTGTAGTTCCAGAGGCAGAGACAGGAGAATTACTTCACTTTTAAGACTAGCCTGGTCAGCCAGGCGGTGAGGGTGCATGCTTTTAATCCCAGCACTTGCGAGACAGAGACAGGTGGCTCTCTATGAGTTTGAGGTCACCCTGGTCTAAAAAGTGAGTTCTAGAACAGCCAGTCTGGTCTCCATAGTAAATACCAGGCCAGTGAGAACTATAGAGCAAAACCCAGTCTCAAAACAAACTAACAAACATACAAAAAGACAAGAACAACAAAAAACACCAGGAAGTAGAGAAAGATAGTAACAATGATGTAAAGAAAAGAGGTCTTGTCCACCTGAGGGATGAACTTGCATCTACCAGGTGACGAGTCTGAAGCAAAGCATGTTGTTTCTCTTTTTCTGGAAGTAGTCACCTACAACACTCACTTTCTAAAACCAACAATGCCAACATCAGCAAGAGAGATCTGCACCCAGGACTAGAAATACAGAGCAGCTTACAGGTGACTAAGCCACAGTACCAGGCCCATCTCTGCCCTATCTGTCTACTCTGAACTTTCCAACTGTACTTCCAATAGTGGTTGACCCAATTCTTCAGCTACAGGCCCAACGTGACCTCTTAACAGAGCATCAAGCAGTAAATGGAACTGGGAGGACTTGCAACTGCCCAGGAACTCATCACTGCCCAGGACACCTGACATCACTGCTGAAGGCATGCAGAAGCGCACCAAGCAGAACCCTGCACAACCACTTGCTCCTCAGTTGCCAGGCTCAACTCCCAAGAGCCCATCTGTCTCAGGTTAGCTTTTACACGTGACTATAAAATTGCACTCAATCTTTTTATTTTTTTATTTTATTTTATTTTTTTTAAAGATTTATTTATTTATTCTGCATACAATGTGCTGCTGGCATGAATGCCCACACAACAGAAGAGGGCGCCAGATCTCATTACAGATGGGTGTGAGCCACCATGTGGTTGTTGGGAATTGAACTCAGGTCCTCTGGAAGAGCAGACAGTCCTCTTAACCTCTGAGCCATCTCTCCAGCCCCACTCAATCTTTTTATAAACCAATAAAGAATATCCAAACAAAAACTCTGGCTAGAACACAAATAAAAACCAAGATGCTTCCATATTAAAAACCTATAAATGGATTTCACTTTGAGATGATGCAAAAATAACACGGACTTTCAAGATGTTTGCTTTCCTGGAGGTGTGGCACATTGACTTCTAGGAACCCACAGTTCCTAGAACCCATAGCACCCTAAGAGTGTGGGGAGCTCAGCTCAAGACTATGAGGTTTGGGGGGAAAGGGGGCAGGGTTTGACAGTTCTAGAGGGTGGCTAGGTGGCTGATCCAAAGTAACACATACACATAGACACCCAACAATTCTTGACATTTAATCCAGACAAACATAGGCCACAGTCTGCATAGAAATGAAGGGAAAAACAAGACTGTTCAGCTGAATAAAACCACCCTACAGCAGCTAGAGGATTGGTTCACCTATAGCACAAAACACAAGGCTACAGGACAATGTGTACTAACAGTGTGCTAATATTGAAAGACGCTTCCAAACAAGCACCACCAAGAAGCAAAATGGCTACTGTGGGAAAGTACAGTTAGGGGTAGAACCCAGTGCAGAAGAACCACACAATCGATACTTTAAGAACATTTTATCAGGTGCTGGAGACATAGTGCGTACCTTCCCTCTCTCCACTTCCTTTGTGGTCATGACGATGACGCGAGAGTTCTCCTGGAACACCATCCTCCAGAAATCATTTACCGTATTCTGCAAGCAGCCTTGAGTAGCAATGTAGCTCTTTTTGGGTTTTGAATTGTTGCACTTGGTTTCAAATTCAGGCTAGAAATTAGGAAAAGTCTTCAAACCTTTGAAAGGTGGTGTCACAAGTATAAAGACACTAGCAACATAAGACCAGAAAACACAGTGAAAGTCAAGCTTACCATGATGATATTCGCGTTGATGTAATCAGAAACAGGCTCATTAGGATCCCCATCATGCAGGACAACCCTGGTGTGATCAACTGAGGAGAAAGAGATGACAGTCAGTCAGTCCTCAGAGCTTCAGCACAAGCTGGGCGGCCTTAAGCCAAGCCAATCTAACAGTGAGTACTTAAGAAGATCAACCAAAACGTGACAAGGCATAGCACAGTGCTTTCTCAGAACTCCCTGTCTGGTGATGCTGTGGGTGCAGGAGTCAGAAAGGGGAGGGAGGCAAGGATTGTGTGCTGAGCACCTTCTAAGTCAGTTTTGTAACTTCCCATGAGTAAAAGGTTAAGGTGCCTGTTCGTTTTCTTCCTGTTTGGGTTTGGTGGTAAAGGTGGGAATTGAACCCAGGACCCGGAGCATGCCAAGCAAACACTGTGCACTGAGCTATATCCCCAAATGGTTTTTGGTTTTAAAAAGATTAAAATACCAACAATGACATCTAAGCTCTTCAAAACCATCCAGGGAAAGAGAAGTGGATCAGAGAACAAACAAAACAAGACTGCACACAAGCCGGCTGTTGGTGGAGCAGGGCAACAGCTACATTCAGCTTCTATTTGTTAACATATTCCAAATTCCCCATAATAAAGTTTCTTAGAGAGGCAGAGTAATATATAGAACCTATAAAACAGAATTTAAAAGTATCAGTTGTCCTAATCTATACCAAAATACATTATTGGTATAAAAATCTGAGTGCTCTATCAAAAACAACATATTTTACAATGGGAACTAGCAACAGTGCTCATAGGATGGTGCAGGCCTAGAATCCCAGCTACTCAGAAGGATGAAACAGGAGAACCAGACATTCAAAGCCTGGACAGTTTAGGGAAACTGTTGCAAAATTAAATAAGTTCAAGGCCTGGACAACTTACGGAAACTGTCGCAAAATAAAAAAAGTTCAAGGCCTGGGCATCTTAGGGAAACTGTCGCAAAACAAAAATTTTAAGGGCTGGTGTAGCAAGGCCCTAGGTTCAATTACCAACATTAAAAAAAAAAAAGGCTCAGTGGAAACATCTGATGGGATCATTAATTACCACAGCAATAGGTAGGTCATCTGAGACACTGTGAGCAGCTGCTCCCTTCAGCTTTCCTACAGCTGCACTTTACAGTGAGAACCAGCAGAGCACAGAGAGGAGAAAACTTAAGAAATAAAAAAAGAATGAGGCTCGCCAGGCTGTGAAGGTGCACACCTTTAATCCCAGCACTTGGGAGACAGAAACAGGCAGATTTCTGTGAGTTTGAGACCAGCCTGGTCTGCAGAGCAAGTTTCAGGATAGCTAAGACTACACAGGATAGCTAATACTACCCTGTCTCTAAAAACAAAACTTTTTAAAATTTATTTTAGCTGGGTGGTAGTGGTACACACCTTTAATCCCAGCACTTGAGAGGCAGAGGCAGGCAGACCTCTGTGAGTTCAAGGCTAGCCTGGTCTACAGAGTGAGTTCCAGGACAGCCGGGGCTACACACCCTGTCTCAAAAAAAATAAAATAAAATAAAATAAACCAAAGAGGCTCCCCAAGAGTGCCAGGACCCCTTTTTTGACAGCTAGCTACACACACTTCTCTGCAAACTCCTGTTTACTTTTCTCATGAGAGCAATGCCTCCTTGTTGTCCACCCCCCGCTCCCATCTTCTCCAGTACCGCATCCTCACCTACAGATAGATAGCCATGTGGAACACACACACACAGAGGAATAAATGCACCAAGAGGGCTAGAGATATAGCACAGTAGCAGAATGCTCACCTTGAGTGTGGAAGGCCTGGAGTTCAATCCCCAGCACTCCAAAACAGAAGAGAACACCCTGTTCTGTGCCCACACTAGTCACACAGCTTAGGTCACATCAGGATGTGCAACAGCAGAGTCACATCCATGGAGAGATGAGCTCCAACTTGTGTAAAGATGAGGTTCTCACTGGTGCAGGCTACAGGGAGGCCCAACTTTGTGGCACTCACAAGGTGCCTTATCTGTAGAAGCTGAGCCAGCAGAAGGTGATAAGCCCAGTAGGTTCTCTTTTCTCCAAATGAGAAACCGAGGCCCAGAGGGAGGTGTACCTACCCCTAACTTACAGACAAGTCACGAGGAGCAGAGACAACTCTCAGATCTGAGACACATGCCTTAGTCTAACACTGAGTCACCAAGAGCCTTGGGGTTGTTACATGTAGGTAGAATAGGAATGAGCAAGAGATGGCCACAGAGGGCCTCCTACTACAGCTTTACTGGTACTATGAGGACATCCATCCCCATTATGGCTGATTATCTATTAGCTAGCATGTGACCCCAGGCACTGTGACTGCTACTGAGGCAGGGGGTTGATACTCACAGGGCAGGATGTTTTTGTATCTATTTTTGTTTTTATTTTCTTGTCTCTGCCCTTCTTTTCGGCTGTAGAGAAGTTTGCATTCCTGTTGTTGTAGCGTCTAGAAGCAAAGAAAAGTAAATATGTATCAACTGTATCCAAAAGACAGAGCTGAGATGGCTCGGTGGGTAAGGGCACTTGTATACATGTGAAGACCTGTGTTCAGTTCCTGGGAACCGCATGTCGAAAGACAAGAACTTCTGAAAGGTGTCCTCTAACCTCCACACATGGTATGGCATGAGACATCCATGCACATGCACAAAAGTAAATCAATAAATGTGAAAAATAAACATGGATATAAAAAGTACTCCCTTAAAAAGGAAAAAAATTGAAGAAAAGGGGAAGGGAGGAGAGAGGAGAAGAAAAGGAAGGAAGGGGGAAGGGGAAAGGGGGAGGGAAAGGGGAAAGGAAGGAAAGAGAAGCAAGTCAGCCTGGCCCGTGTTCTGCTTTAAGGGTTCACCCTGTAGAATGTAAGTCAGGCCCACGGAAACAAGAACACCCATCCCCACAGCATGACCTGAGAGAAGCACTCACAGTGAACTATGCCAGCAAGAGAAGGCTTCCTAAGTCACCATGGGCCACCCAGGTACAATGTCATATCATCCAGTGTTCAAGAGGGAGGATCCAGGGGTGAAGCCAGCCTGGACCATAACACAACCTTGGGAAGGAATGAGGGAACAACAAAACTCTACTATCCAGTCACACAGAAGAATTTGGTCACTCGCTCTACGACTCTACAGAGTCAGTCTAGTGACTAACATCTGGGAAGATGACCACAGTTGGTCAAACTCTCACAGCATAGGATGCCACATGTTTATATTTACCTGGGCAGCAGCACACACACCAAGGAGGGAGTAGGGAAGCAGAATTCAGAAATTCCTGTCCTTTTGTTTGGTTGTTTGTTTGACTGACCGATTTGATATGTTTCCTTTGCTGTTTTGCCCCTAAACTTTCTCCAACATGTGTAGCAGAAAGGCCTTTTGAGACACGGAAGGCTGCACTAAGAGAGCTGGAATGGGATATGTAAGCAGCACCTGAGCCACGTACTTCAGGAGTTTAGGATCGGCTCAATCACGACAAGCACCCATGGCAGTCTTAGAATGTGGACACTGGAAGAGGCAGAAGCAGCTTGGTGCCACTGGAGGAAGGCAACTGTTAGTACAGCTTCAGGGTCCTCTCATGTTAAACTCAAGTCAGCATCTCAATGACAGCTGGGTCCAGAAGCCTGTTGTCCTCATTTCCCCCTGGGAAACCTGGACAAGATGTGGGGAGTCAGGCCTAGAAGGACAGGGCAGGGAGAGGAAGGATGGGCTCCAGAAGAAACTGCAGGATAGACAGCTCTATGGGGGCAAAGAATTGGGGACACCATCAAAGAAAGAGATAAATCAGGCAGCCATAGTGGGAAGGTAGCAAGGACAGTCCAGAGAAGGACAGGGCAGGCTGAGGCACAGTCAGGAGTAGGTTTCATTTTCAGAATGACAAAGTTCTCTTCATTATCTCTCAGCTTTATCTCTAGTTTGTGGATTCTGTGATGCTGAGGAGGGAGTCCAGGGTCTCTGGCATACGCTAGGTCAGTGATTCACCACTGAGACTCGAAACAGACAAAGAAAGTGAAATGCTGCTAAAGAAAAAAAGATTTTTTTCCTCTATGCAATGCCAAAGCAGCTACCTGGGAAGATCTCTGTCAGGAGTAACAAAAGTCTTTAGCTAGGACCCGAACAGAAAGAAAACAAGGTATGCAGAACTTGGACAGAGCAATGCTTATTCAAGTTTTTCTTAATGAGCTCGGATCAAGTAACTAAAGACATTTGCCTTCTGGGAGTTGATGTTCCCTGACCTCGAACTGGCCCACAAAGGCAACTCTAGACCTTGATATTTAGCTAGGTCATAGGGATGATGTTCAAAAAGAAGTTCAAGTATTGAGAGATCCATCACTTCAACAGCAGTAGAGTGAGGAACTAGAGGACCTGCAGCTTTGCTTAAACTTGGCAGTAACTTTCACCATCACCTATGGGCCAATCATCACGTGACATTTACTCATAAGTGCAGGTGCCAGGGAATATTTATAAAAGGTGAGGCCCTGTGCCCCCCTGGTTCATCTTAGCTACTGCAATTGGGGTGCCAGAGTAAACTCTAGAATTCAGGTCAGGACACCTTCATCAACACAATCCCATGCATTTGCTGGACTGCCCATTAGGAGCTCTGCTTCTTGCACATACTGTGGAGGTCATGACAGGCTGTGAGCCCTGGAGGCCCCCAAAGAGGTAAAACCCAGGCCCTGTGTCCAGGCAGTGCGACTGCTAGCAGATAGCAACCTTCAGGGACGGCAAATGGATAATAATGCCTACCTCAGGTTTTTCTCTATTGCTCTACCTCTACCACCTTTCCCCATGCATGTCCAGGACCAAAACCGTCCAGACCTTTTCATTCCTACAGTGAGGGCCGCTAGCTGTCCAACCAATAAGAACTCAGAAGTTAGGACTGTCTATCCTCTGTCCCCAGCTCTACCCAAGATTAGCAGCTAGCCTCCACCAAGCCTCCCCAAAGGTTTGTGTTCTGCAGCACCCCACTCACTCCCGTGGACCTGCACTATCACTCAGTAGCTGTGCTAAGGACAAGGCAGAGGCAAACAGCAAAAAGCAAAACTGGGACACAGGTTGACAATACCCTTTCCCCAGGAATTACAACCAAACCATGATCTGAGAAAAGAGGCAGAAGCAACTGATAGGTCAACTGCAGAAGTTCAAACAGAGCCAGAGGGAGAGAGGCACCATTCCAGTGTGCAACCCAAAAAAGCTTTATGAGGGACTGGAGATGGCCTAGTGCTCAACCAGAGGACCCCGGTTTGGTTCCCAGCACCTACATGGCAGCTCACAACATTCTATAACTCTAGTTTCAGGGATCCTGTTCTGACCTCAATAGATTCTGCATACATGTGGAACATAGACATATATACAGGGGAAACACCCATACACTCAAAAAGCTCTGTGAAAGACAATGCTTTATTCATCTGTGCTGGGTCTGGGACAGCTTTCCTGAAGAAGTCATAGGGCCGTACAGAAATGAAGCGAGCACTGGATACTCCAGCACCAGGAAAGGCAAGGGAAGAGACTGGGCAACACATCTAGATACCGTGTATCAGGAAGTGGAAGGAAGTGAGGAGAGACAGGAGTCAGGGAACATGGCAAAGGACTAGAGGGTCAGGCAGAACAATCTCAGCCTAGAGGAAGGAAGCCAACCCAGCCAACTCAGAATGGGACATGAAACCAGAAATCCCCAAGCTTAAACCATTTACCAGCCTCATCCCTGGAGAAAAGTTTCTTTTCTGAGAGTCAGATTCTTGGTTCTTCAAAATGAAAACGTCATGATTCCAAAAGGAAAAAGGGAGCCACTGAAAGTTCTTGAAAAGAAAGGTGTGAATGCTGAGACTATCATAAAGGGTGTGTACAGGGGCAGGGGCAGAGGCAGAAGCTGGATGGAATAGAGGCAGAGACCTGAGCATCAGGCTGGAATCCTGTCTCTATACCCTGCCCACCTGAGCCATCCTGGACTGGTACACATCTCTCTCCAAGCATCTGGGGATACAACTAGATGCCCACCTGGCTCAACATTCAACAGGATGCAGATGATAAAATGCCTTCCTTCCCAAGGAAGACAGACACACATTAGGAGGGAACAGGAGGACTTCCAATGTCTAGTCATGAGAGAAAGAAAACAAAACTGTATCAAGGGGCACCAAGGACCCTGCCTTCAGTGCCAGATTAATGCAGAACCTCCAAAACCAAGTAAAAGAAACTTGGGTCTCTAGAGGAAAATGGCCTGTTTGGAAAGCATGAGTTTGCAGCAAAGACAGGTGAACAGAGTGGGAAACTCTCAAACCATGAAATCAGAGCACCAAAGCAACACAAGCTTGCAGGTGCTAGGGCTAAATGAGGCTCAGTCACGTGCTGAGTTGGAGGCAGGAAAAGAATGCAGGAACGGCAGGACAGTCAGCAAGAAGATATGGGGGTATGCTCCTGTGGCAGAAAACCTGAAGGAATGGGGAGCTGGCATTGGAAGGAGATGAAGAGGGAAAAACAGAGACCTTGTCTAAAACTGAAAAGAAAGCAAGGCATGTTGGTGAATGTCTATGAACCCAGTACTTAGATTGAGGTCAACAAAGGCTTTGTCCCAAATACTGAATAAAAGAGAAAAGGTGCTGAACATGTACCTTAGTTGGTAGTAGGCTTATCCAGCACACACAAGGCCCTTGGTCCAATCCCCAGCACTGTGTAAACTGGCTACTTTGTAGGTGGAGGCAAGGAGTTCAAGGTCTCCCCAGCCTCATGAGTTTGAGACCAGGCCAGTCTGGGATACATGAGACCTTGTCTCAAGTAACAAAAAATCCCATTGACCTCTTCTCAATGTGTCATCTCAGTACACAGGGGACACCACAAAAAATAAGGAAGGTTCAAGAAGTAAAGGGCTTTAAAAAAAAAAACAGAAGCTGCAGCAGGGCCACGCATGACCTAAGAGGAAGCAGTATGGTCATCCATGTCAAGGGGTAACAGAAAGGAAAGAACATATGGGCATGGCTAGTCCAGAGCCACAGCCAAAAAACCCTAAAAGAAAAGAATGAGGGGGCTGGAGAGATGGCTCAGAGGTTAAGAGCACTGAGTACTCTTCCAGAGGTCCTGAGTTCAATTCCCAGCAACCACATGGTGGCTCACAGCCATCTGT
>LOEQ01007417.1:38183-50436 GCA_001685075.1 Bramus lutescens | reverse complement strand
AAAAAAACTAAAAAACAAAACAAAGCCCAGACACTGCTCCAAACCACCCACTCTAGACCCCAGGCCTGAACACAAGACAGCACTTAAGAGTTCAGACTCAGTGCATCCACAAAACTTTATCTGAAGCCTACTTGAAAGTGGGGAAGTGAGAGTTCTGTCTGCTGGACTGGGTAGGGGTCAGCTACAAGCAAGCTGGTTCTGCCCTGGGGTCCTCATTGTGTCACCATCCTAGATGGCACAAACCCTTTTGTTCCCCCAGCAGCTTCATTGGGGAAAGCATTCCTTCCCCCAACAGACTCACTAACGTTACTATTTCTATGGATTTGTAGTGCATTAAAACAAGAGCAACATGGATTACTCACAAATTCCTACACACACGTTCAATAGGAAATACTCAGCTTACACTGGGAATGGGGGACAGGGAAGGCTCCCCTGAGAAAACTCCCAGAGGGGAAAGCTGAAGACTGAAGAGGTATCAAAAAACAAAAACAAAAACCCTCTTAACATGTCCCAAATAAAAGCTGGTGGCTTCACAGCCTGCTCTCTCCAGCCTATCCTTCTAATAATGGCACCCTGCAGCAAACTCAACCTGTAGAATTTGGGCTTCTTTGAAACACTATCAGAGCACATGGAAAAAAGTGGGATTCCGCCAACAAAGTGTTCTTAAAAAGGTGGGACTTGGGCTAGAGAGATGGCTCAGAGGTTAAGAGCACTGGCTGCTCTTCCAGAGGTCCTGAGTTTAATTCCCAGCAACCACATGGTGGCTCACAACCATTTGTACTGAGATCTGGTGCCCTCCTCTGGTGTGCAGGCATACATGGAGGCAGAATATTGTATACATAATAAATAAATCTTTAAAAAANCAACCACATGGTGGCTCACAACCATTTGTACTGAGATCTGGTGCCCTCCTCTGGTGTGCAGGCATACATGGAGGCAGAATATTGTATACATAATAAATAAATCTTTAAAAAAAGAAAGGTGGGACTCCCCAACTGAGTGTACTGAGTTCATCCCATTGGCGCACCTGAGGAAGCTGGGTCCCCCCAATTAGAGCACCTGAGGAAGCTGGGTCCCCCATTAGAGTGTCCTCAGGAAGACAGGGTGCTGAATTAATCATCCTCCAGGAAGCAATTCTGATGTGCTCACTAACATAACAGCATCCTGCGGATGTGGCTCAAACTTTAGTCTCATGGGGATTAAAATTATGAGGGAGCACTTTCAACTCCTGCAGTGGCCTTTTGGTCCTTAGTCTCATGCCCCTGACTCCAGTCTGAAGAGGCCACAGTTTCTTAAAGCTGAAAGAACTAGAGAGGCAGGCAGGGGTAATAAGAGATCTCATGAGCAGGCCCTCATCTACACAGACAGCTTCATCTGCAGGATTCCTCAATGTTCCGACAGTGTCCAACCCTGGCAGTACAGATGGGACTCACATTGTTTTCCATACCACACACACAAAGCCAACTCATTTTTGCCCTTTTATGTTGCTATTCATGTATAAAATGTGAGCTGAATTTGATTCGTCAGAGAGGGGGGCATCTACAATGTTTTCCATGGCCACAGCAAAGGGTTAGCTGGGCAGGTGGTACATACTGGAATCCCAGCATTGGGAGGTAGGTGAGGGACTAGGAGCAAGACAGATCCTTGACAGGCGAAGACAGGGAAAGGGGGCAAGATAGACATGGAGGGTGGCAAACTCCCAGCTTCTCCCTCACCTCCTGACCTGAGATAAGGGCCTGGCGTGGCAGCCTTTTTTTTCCCCCCCACAGCAGGGCTGGCTTCTGGCTGAAATGCTATAGGTTGTGCTTGAGGCCAAACCTGAACATGTCTACCTCAAGCTGTAGCCTATCATCTCCTCTGTCTGTAAGGTGACCAAGCCAAAACTAGGTGAGAGGGACCTGTCCTACATCACTAAAACAGTTAGAACTGAGCACTGGGAAGATGGCTAAGCAGTTTGGACTTCTGGCCCTCTACAAGTGCAACAAGCTCTCAATAGCTGAGCCATCTCCCCAGCTCCTCTTTCTCTCTTAACCTTTATGCTGAAATTTGTATTAAGATACCCTTTATTTTATAGTAATTAATATGCTGGAGAACATTATTTTTTTAACTGAATAAAAAGAAATGAATGCAGTATTTGATTGGTAAGTATGGAGGTACTGGCTGCACTGGTGACAAAAGGCTCATCTTTATAGACATATTCAAGCTTTTTAAAAAAGAGGTAAGACGGGATGGGTTACAGCTCAGTAACATGCTCTGCCGGCACAAAGTCCTGCATTTGATCCACAGGACCAATAACTAAATAAAGAATTTAAAGATGACCTCATGGCTTATTCTGCTCTCGTCACACTTTCACTGACACCCTCATCCCTGTTGTTTCTCTTCCAACAACAAACTTCCGAATGATGGAGACCCTGTCTGTTGTGCCTCTCCATGGTGTTTGAAGAGCTCACCCCAATGCCTAGTATGAGACTAGACCCATCACTGCGGAGCAAGCACCAGTAATGTTCTAGAATGGACCCATCCCCGGGGCTAGGATTATCAGCATCTGTGCTAAAGAAGGTAGGCAATCTACTAGACCTCTGACCTCACACTCCTCTGTGGAATGGAACTAGCACTCCTCTCTGAAAGCTGTCTGGCACGTAGTGGCACACAAAGCTGTGAATCCTCAAGTCCTATACAAGCACAGCCTAACCACTCCTGTAAAACAGAAAGTGGAGAGAGGAGAGTGGAAATGGAAGAGAGTAGGAATCTGCAAGATAGCTGTATACCAAACTATTAAAGAATAAATTAAAAATATTCTTTAAGCTGGGCATAGTGGCACACATCCTTAATCCCAGCACTCAGAAGGCAGAGGCAGGCAGATCTCTGTGAATTCAAGGCCAGCCTGGTCTACACAGTGAGTTCCAAAACAGCCAAGTCTACCCTGTTTTAGGGGAGAAAAAAAAAAAACATGAAATGAACTGCACGCAGGCATGAGTGACATAGGAGTGTGACTGTGTAAGGAAAGAGGCCAAGGCTCCAGACAAATGCATAGGAGAGAAAAAAGACCAGGACACAAGGGTCAGCAGCCTATGAGCACACAGGGCCACAGGGCAGGCTCACACCTGAACCCCTTAACTTCCCTGTTATTAGTGTGAACTCACAGTTAAACGAACCTGGGCCCTTTCTCCTGGTTTCACTAAAAGCAAGGAAGCTTCAGTTTGTCTGAAGCCCCTTGGATGCCAGAGGACTTCAATCCTTTGGTTTTTCTGGGGTCCTGCCAGTGGTCGGAACCAACAAATAGAGCTGCTGGCTCATCCATCTGAGACAAGCTACCAACCCCTTCCCAGGAACACAGTGCCTTTCTGCCTTAAACAAGTCCCCTGAGAGACCTGCTCCATGTCACAGCAAAGACATTCTTCTCACCTGTTAAAAAAAGCACTTAATAACTCACATAACACCAACCTGTCAGTGACTTACCTCAAATTCTTCCCAAAAGCCCTGCTTGACTTTATCTGTGGTCTCAGCTAGCTTGCTTAGCTCTCGAACTCGGCTTTCGATTTCAGCAGCATTAATACGAGTTGTATTGAGGGGCTGTTGTGTTCAGCAGTGGTGGGAAAGGAAGAAAACATGTTTAACAGTGTTAACACAGAACGAAAAAGACTTCACAAAAGCAAAGGCAGGATGTGAATCATCCAAAATGTGTTCATGTGTGTGCCTATGCATGCCTATGTGCACCTGTGTGTACATGTGTGCATTCGTGTATTCATGCATGCATATGAGTTGTGTTTGTGTAGTGTGTTCACATGTTTGTGAGTGATGTGTATCTCTACGTGTGCCGATGCACGCATGTCTGTGTGTGGTACATGTGATGTGTGCGCACGTGGTATGACAGTGACATGTGTGGAGATCAGGGGCAGCACTGAGGAGATGGTTTTCCCCTTCCTTGTTTAGGTGGGCTGCAGGGATAGAACTCAAAAACACCAGCACTCTACCTAAGCCACCCTGAGTCCCAAGATCGCCTGGAAATGAACTTTCACTTTCTCTTCTGTTCCATCAGGAAAAGTCTCTTCATTCTCAATGAACATGTTAGGAACTCAGCCGATGCAATTTCAAACCTAGATTTCTAGATTTGATTCTTAAATCACAGCATGATTTCCAGATGGGACCACTCTCATAAAAGTGAAACAGCTGAGCTCAGGAAAGCCTGTCCTGCCCCTTGCCAGTTGCCACAGGTAGAACTGGCCCCTCCCTTCACCTGGGCAAATCAGGAGAGCTGGCCCTGGTTGCGACGGTATAAAAGGGCTGACCAACTTCGCTCCCACCCAAACCTACATTCTGGGCTTTGAGTTGGCCCAACCCAACACCTACTCCATGAACTGCTGGAGCACATGAAGTGGCCAGTCCTGCAGAACCACAGCTGCAGCATCTTCACACATAGGACAATAACAAGCTATCCGAGAGGATTCTGGGTGAGGATCCAGTATTGATAGTGTATCAGAAGCCAGAGGCCTCAACCCAGTCCAGTGACTCATTGCGGCGAACATTTGCAAATGAAGCTGTTTGGACAAAAGGATTTTTACTATGTGACACAGCATGACACACAGCAGCTTCCACTGAGACTTATTTTTGTTTATTTTTTTTTTTTGCTTGTTTCCTTTTGGAGGGAAGGTTGCAAGAGCAGACAGTGAACATGGTGAGATGGGGAGATAAGTGGGATTGGGGTGCATAATGGGAAATTCACAAAGAATCAATAAAAAGTTATATTAAAAAAAAGTGAAATAGCAAAGACTCAAAGCTGAGAAAGTAAGTGCCCCAAAGGGAACTACCAGTAATTTGCAGTGAACACTTCTGGTTTTGTTCTGGTTTTTTAATGTTCATTGGTGTTTGGCTTGCCTGTCTGTGGGAAAGAGTCAGAATCACTGGAACTGGAGTTACACACAGTTGTGAGCTGCCAGGTGGGTGCTAGGAATTGAACCAGGGTCCTATGGAAGAGCAGCCAATGTTCCCAACTGCTGAGCTATTTCTCCAGCCACCGAAGATTTCTTTTAAAGGGCACAATAGTACATATGTATAATCCCAGCATGGAGGCAGGAAAGTCATGAGACTAGCAGGGCTACACAGCAAGACTATTTGTCAAAAGTAAAGAACAAAATAGAGTCTACACATGTGGGTGCTAGGGTGTACTTCAGTGGTGAGCACTTGCCTAGCATGCAAATCCCTGAGGTTTGATTCCCCAGGACTAAAGAAAAAAAAAACAAAAACCTCTGAAAGAAGGCAGGTCATATATGCCAGAGTTCAAGTGTGGTGTGCACTGGGTTCACTCTACGAGGTCTTTCATAGATGTGGAAATGACACAGCAACTAGATGTTTCCAAATACTAAAGGAGGTGATTTGTGAGTGAAGAAACTAGAGATTGCATGCCCAGCCATGACTGAAGATGAGCACAGTATGAGGAACTGCTGATATTCTATCTACTTCTGATCTTGAATATCATCCAACAGGCCATGTGTTGAAGGTTTGATCCCAACCCTAGGTGCTACCAGGAGGTAGCAGAACCTTTAGACGGTAGGGTCTACCTAGAAGACTAGGGAAGACAGTCAGGGGCAGAGCACTGAAGCGGATCAGGGCCCTTCCTGCCTCTGTTTCTCAGCCATGTGGTAAACAATCCCCATATGCTCCCACCATGGTAAAAGTGTCGCCAGATGCCCAAAGCAGCAGGGCCAAGTGACTGTGTGCTGACTCCTCTAGCTCTTGCCCCTATTAACCAGTCCTCATGCATCTTGTCACAGAGATGGGGGTGCTGACTGGTATACACATGTGAGAGACTCCATGCTAACATTCTCCTAGTAGTAGCAGTTTCAGTTTCCTAACCTGCTTGAGCTGCAGGACGGTACCCAGAGTCTCCACCATGGGATTCTTCTTATAATGCTCCACCAAGTCTGTCAAAGAGTCAAAGCGCTCTCCTCCACCAACGTCATATTTCAGTTCCTTTCAAGACCAAAACAGATAGTGTTCATTACCTCAAGCTAGGTTACTGTCTTCCCACTCTCCTGAAGCCACTGTGTTCTTAGTGACACTTAACCTGTACACTTGTAAAACCAAGCCACATGTCTGTCTAGAGGGCATGATGAGAACAAGACACACATGTATCATGTCCGTGTCATCACAGTGGAGCCACACTGGGCCTTGAGAAGAAAGTCTTGTCATTGGTGACAACTGGGTGAGGCAAGAGGACCTCCCAATAAATCAAATAAGCCAAGTGCTGAAAGGAACATGTGCCACCTCATTTATGTGTAGATCAAAAAAAAAATCCAATACAGAGTGACAAGAGATCAAATGGTGGCTATGAAGGACTTGGGTGCAGGAGAAGCTATTGGTGACACACAGACCCTCTCTGTATGGTGAACAGGCTCAGGAACCCCAATCTGCAGCATGGTGACAACAGTGGACAGGGTTACATGCACTGGAGATTTGCCAAAAGAACATCTGAAGGTGATGGGTACACTTAATGAGCCTGACTGCAAAAAATTAAACACTATCAATCAAAGCCCAGAGACTGACTCCCAATGTCCATAGTACTGCGAAGGAAAAGAAGCAACAGCACTGATGAGGGGATGGGGTGGGGGCTGTGGATACTCAGTGGTGGAACAGGTGCTAGGTTTCATCCCATCATCAAAGACAAGAAATGATACAAAAGTTAATTAAATCAAAATCAAATAAAAGCTCCACAGGCTGCAAGACATTTCCCATCACCTCCAGACTCTTCCAAATGCCTAGCGTGGCATCAGTGCTCATGTAATGTCACATACACAGCTGAGAAGCTAGCACAAGAAAGCCTGCACATGTTTAGATAGACAGGATGCTGAAGACTATTGACCCCAGGGGGTGGATATCCACAAACAGTGTCAATCGCCTGTGACACTCCTTAGGACAGCCAATCCCACAGAGCAGAGGCAGTGTGCGCTGAACATGTGCAGAGATGGACACAAAAGAAAAACTAGAAGGGAAAATTGGGCATGGTGGTAGCATTAGGGAAGCAAAGGTAGGCAGAAATCTGTAGGTTCCAAACCTGGATAATCATAATAGTGAATTTCACAACAGCCAGGGATACACAGAGAGATCCTATCTCAGAAAAACAAAAACAACTGGGCAGAGGCAGGCAGATCTCTGCGAATTAGAGGCCAGTCTACAGAGTAAGTTCCAGGAGCGAGGGCTACACAAAGAAATCCTGTTTCAAAAACAAAAACAAAACAAAACAAAAAGCCAACAAAAACATAACAACAACAAAAAAAAGAAAGGAAAAATATAACAAAAGTAATAGCGCTTCAAAACGATGAGACGTACACAGGAGAGACAGCCATGAGCAAGTAAACAAAGATAAGATAATCTCAATGTGTGGGTGTCTAGTGTTCTCTCAGCAGAAGTCAGTCGTGCCCCCCCTGCCCCAAGATGCCACTGCACCAAACCCACAGTCCCCTTGGTGCTCTACCTGACATCGGATCATGACGTGGGTCACTTTGGACTTGCCATCATTGCTCTCCCCTTTGTCATCACCGGTGCGGACAGAGAGAACAAAGTCTCCAGGGTGGCTCTGGCTCTCTCGGACAAGAAAGCTGCCATGCTTACCCTTCTCTGTTAGCAGTTTCTCTGCTTCTTTTCCAGACAAGTGACCATGGAACCACCTAAGTGTTTGAAAAGGAAACAAGCTGAGTTCAGCTGGGGTATGCAGTATTCTTTCATGTAACACACTGAGCCAGCACTCCTCAACACAGATTCCAAACAGACAACTTCCTCCAAGGGGCAGACGGTCTGACTAGACAGATTCTGCATCCCAAACAGATAGGAAAAATGACAAAGATATGTTAAAAATGACAACTAAAGTTTGTTTTTCTTTTTTGAGACAATCTCACTGTGTGGCCCAGGTTGGTCTTGAGCCATGGATCTTCCTGCCTCAGGCTCCTGAGTGCTGAGATCACAGGCAATGCCACCAAACCAAGCCTCCACTAAATTTGAAAAAGGAGCCCAGGATCATTTGAAAACAATATTTGCTAGATGATGGTGGCACATGCCTTTAATCCCAGCTCTCAGGAGACAGAGGCAGATGGATCTCTGAGTTCGAGGCCAGCCTGGTCTATAGAATAGAGTGAGTTCTGGGACAACCAGGGCTACACAGAGAAACTTNGAGGGAGGGAGGAAAACAATGCCTTCAATGCTTCCTATTTTCTTTTAAACTTCCCATCTTTTAAAAATGCACTTGACTTTTTTTAAGTGCCTAACCCTAAAAGAACCAACTGTTGAGTTGCAGCCATTTAGTGAAAAGAAAAGAAAAAGTTACCAGCCTGGGCATGGTGGCATATGCCTAGAATTCATGTGTGCTTACTAGTTTTATGTCAACTTCACACAAGCTAGAATCATTTGGGAAGAGAGAGTCTCAATAGAGAAAATATTCCTTCCAGATGGGTATGTGGTGCATTTCCTTAATAGAATATTGATGGGGGAGGGCACAGCCTACTGTTGGTCATGCCATCCTTTTGCTGGTGGTTCTGGGTGCTATAAAGGAGGCTGAGCAAACCAAGAGGACAAGCCAGTAAACAGCATCCCCTCATGGCCTCTACATCAGTTTTTGCCTTCAGGTTCTGCCTTGAGTTCCTGGCCTGACTTCCCTAAATGATGGACTATAAGCTGTAAAATGAAATAAGCCCTTTCTTCCCCAAGCTGTTTTTAGTTGTGGTGTTTATCATAGTAATAGAAATCCTGACTGAGACATCATACACTGGAGAGTGGAGGCAAAAAATGAGGATCTCAAGGTCATCTTCAGCTACACAGCCATCAGGAGGCAAGCCCAGCACACAGAAGACCTGAACTCAAGCAACAAATAAACAAGTTATGAAAGAAACAAAATAATCATGAATCTGTTGTTTGTTGACATTACATAAGAATGGATCTTTTTTTTTTCTTTTTTGGTTTTTCGGGACAGGGTTTCTCTGTAGTTTTGGAGCCTGCCTGGAACTTGCTCTTGTAGACCAGGCTGGCCTCAAACTCACAAAGATCCACCTGCCTCTGCCTCCCGAGAGCTGCTGTCCAGTTCTTCAAGTACACTGTCAAGCTTTAATGGTATGTACATCTTGGAGGAAGGACAGAGATTTCCCTAAGAGTGTGAGCTCGCACAAGCAGAGAGAGCAATGTCTACATGGAACCCAGAAGGCAGTACTTTAACTATTATGCTGGAGAGTATTGATGCAGGCTGTCTAGGGCCATCAAATGGCAGATTCTGAGACAACTCAGCTCTTAAGTCACCACAGAAACATCATAACAGAGCCACAGGAATGCCATGGCTTTAGGTAAGAAAACAAGCACACCCTAGTGGGTAACACTCATCTCCGAAGCCTTGACCAGCTACACACTGCTGGAAAAGTACATGCAGAACTAGGGGTGGAGACAGCATGAGGCTATAGTAGCCAGAGAAACAAACTACTAGCACATAATACAGAAACTGGAGAAAGATAAGATATACAGGCCCAGAATCTGCAGTCAGAAGCCAATGTCAGGGCAAATAAAGCAAGTACCAGCTCTCAACTCCAAACACACAGCAAGAACTCCACAACATGACAGTTCCCAATGGACACAGTGGCAATTCTCTACAGATAGTCACTCTCACGCATTTGGGGGATAACATTATAAAGAGGATGAAAAGCCATGGGCTCAGCCTGACCTCTGTTGGTAGTGCTGCTGAATAACTGGTCTGAGCCACCATGGAGCACTGCAGCTGTTTCAGCATCTCTATCATCGGCTGTGGATAAACCTTACGATTCAAGTACATCTAAATCTACTTGGGGAAAATGTGAGAGCGCTATGGAGTCTGTAGAACACTGACAGCAGCTGCTGCAAGAAAAGGGCATTCTGCATAAACTGACGCCATCATTCTTACTTTAATACACTGCAGGGCTGGGCATGTAGCTCAATGTGTAGAGAGCCTCCCTGGCATGGCCAAGCCTGTGCTCAATCTCCAGTACCACATGAGTCAGGCATGGTAAGGCATGTCTGTAGCCCTAGCACTCGGGAGGTAGAGAGGCAAGAGGATCAGTAATTCAGTAATCCTCAGCTACACAGTGAGTTCCAGGTCACCTTGAACTATACTAGACCCTGTCACAAACAAAACAAAACAATGTTTTAACAGTACAAAGAACAGATACCAACCTTTGAAGTCACACAGATCCTATGTGTCCCATAAGGCAGGCACACAGCACACAGCCTTAGAGTACAGATTTGTGCTCACTAAGATGGCACTGACCTTTCAGAGGTTGGGTCTGCACAGTTCAGTGGATACTTGAGCTCAATAACATCTCCGTTCTTCTCTTTCAGCTGCCCATGATGCTCCATGTAATACTGGACCAGTTCAGCCAAGGTGGCAAACTTCTCCCCACCATAGAGGTCATAGTAGTCCCCAGTGTTCTGAATCTTGATGTGGGTAACGGCTCCATTTCTTCTAAAATAGGCCATTGGGAGGAGCGATGTCAAAGAGCAATACTTGGAAAAAGAGACCTCACATTTGGTAGATTTCACCCAAACACTGGAACAAACCCAATGAAAAGATTTACCCTATCCCAGGAACTGAAGTTCAAGGAACCCCCTCAACTATGCCAACCCACAGCACTGTGTCTGCACCTGTGCCCTGTGTAGCTTCCATTTTGAACAAGTGGCCGATTTTACAGGATAGGTTAAATGACAATTACTGTTCTTAACAATCAAGGGCATCTAATACACGAACTGGCTCTTTGGAGCCCATTTCCTATGGAGGGACACCTTGCTCAGCCTAGATGGGGGGGAGAAGGGCCTTGGTCTTGCTCCTCAATGTGATGTGACTGATTAGGTTGACTCCTCATGGGAGGTCTTATCCTCTCTGCAGAATGGATGAAAGGTGGGATGGGGAGAAGGTAAGCGGAGCAGGAGGAAGTGGGGGGTGGTATAGCAAGTCCTTCTGCACTTGTGTTGCTTTTATTGGTCATTAAAGAAAATGCCTTGGCCTAGTTGATAGGGCAGAACTCAGGTAGGCAGGGAAGACAGAACAGAATTCTGGGAAGAAGAGCAGAGTGAGGCAGACACCATGGCTCTCTTGCCTGAGACAGACGCTGGTTAGACTCATGCCAGTAAGCCACAGTCAAGTGGCAATACATATTAATGGAGATGAGTTAATCAAGATGTGAGAGTTAGCCAATAAGAGGCTAAAAATAATAGGCCAGGCAGTGTTTAAATGAATACAGTTTCTGTGTGATTATTTCGGGGGTTAAGCTAGCTGGGCAGCAGGACACAGCCCATTCCTCCTACTATAAGGGGGAACTGAGATTGATAATTTAAAATAAAAAGATTATTTATAAAAAAAAAAAAACAATGAAGGACACACAGCTAAGGTTAAAATCAAACACCTGGCCAGGCAGTGGTGGCACACTCCTTTAATCCCAGCACTTGAAAGGCAGCAGAGACAGGCAGATCTCTTTGAGTTCAAGACAAGCCTGGTCTACTGGGCTAGTTCCAGGACAGTCAAAGATACAAACAGAAACTCTGTCTCAAAAAACCTAAATAAATATAAATATCAAACGCCCACTTACCCTGTAGTCCAGAAAATCCACTCCTAATCATTTTGCCCAAAGGCAATAAAAATGAATAGGTACCAAAAAGACTTTCAAATGTAGACAATAAGTAACAAATTTTAAAGGCTTGCTTTTAAATATATAAATATTGCCTAAAAAGTATGGTGATACACACTTATAAACCCAGCACCTGCAAGGCCGAGGCAGGAGGATCAGAAGTTTAAGGCCAACCTTTGATACATGAGACCATGTCTCAAAAACACAAAATAAAAAGATCCAACAACAACCAAAATCAACAGGGCCCAGTGAGTGGGTAAAGGGGGCTTGCTAGTAAAACTGACCTGACAAATCAAGTTTGATTCCCAGGATGCATACGGTAGAAGGAGAAAACCAACTCCCCAAGCTGTCCTCCGACCTATACATTCACTACATTCATGCCATTACACTTTCATATACGCATACACACACACACACACACACACACACACACACACAAATAAATAAATGTAAAAAAATAGTACATAAAAATTTAAATGTTAAAAAAGAAAAAACAAAATCTGAGGATGGTTAGCTGGCTTCACAGAGAAAGCCTGACACCTAAGCCTGGTCCATGGAACCACAGAAAAGAGCTGTGGCAGGAGGAGGGACTGAGGCAGGAGGAGGTGAGATAGGAGGAGGAGACT
>LOEQ01007416.1:102242-125916 GCA_001685075.1 Bramus lutescens | reverse complement strand
AAGGAAGGCTTTGTCTTGGCCTATGGTTCCTGAGGGAGAGTCTGCTATGGCAGAAGAAAGCATGACAGCAGGCATCCAGTGCAGAGCTGAGAGATCACAGCTTCGGCCACGTCCAGGAAGCAGGGAGAGCAAACTGGAAGCCGGGCGAGGACCGTAACTGTCAGAGTCTACCCCAGGAACGTACTTCCTCCAGCAAGGTCCCAACTCCTAAGGGTTTTGTAACCCACCCAAAGAAGGCAGCCCACTGGGCACGAAGTGTTTCAATACCGAAGCCTAGGGGGAATATTCCTCATTCAAACCACCACAGTCTGGGATTAGTTTCAACATACAGGGTTTTTTGGGAAAACAGATGTTTAAACTACGGCAGAGGCTGACACAAAGGACCAGGATGGCCTGGAATCACGCTTCCATCCCTTCTAGATGCAACTGTGTCCTTTCGGGTCCCTGCCATGTTAATCGTGCCTGGCATTGCAATCTTAAGGAATTCTCTGGGAGGAAGGCTATGCATAACCCCACCATACCTTCCCACCCCATTTAAAAAAACATAAGAGCACTGTGTTCGTTGCTCCAAAGGGGCTTACTCTGTTGGGAAGAACTGGAGTTAGATTCTATTTCATTGACTCATTTTCATTTCCTTAGGTCCTTTAAGTTCCTGAATCATAAACACCGCTAGGTTAGATATAGAGTGAGGAGATAAACAAGGAGGAACTTCGTTTGCATAAATGCAAATAACCTTAAGCAGTTTATTAGAGGCCTTTGCACTGGTCCTCCAGCTACTACAGTTCCACAGCTAAGTTATAACCTTAAAATAATGAAGCTAACCTCCCCCTTTTTTGGTAGAGGGTATTTCCATTTATTTAGGCTTTCTCTACTTAAAGGCAGAAATGTTTCCCCCAGCAGGCTTTGGCTTTCAGGTGTGCTGAATAAGGTCAAGGTGGGTTGCAGTCCAGTACGGGGATCTCTGTGCTCTCCTAACTGTAGCTGTAGAGTACCGCCCTAAGTGAGCACAGTCAAGGTTGGGAAGCCCGTGCATTTCACACCGTGGCTGATTTTCTTCTTTTACCTGCAGTCTTCAAAACTGCCGTGGTCCTCGTGTATAAGGACGGTTCCAAGCAGAAGAAGAAACTTGTAAGTGTTCTCACTTCATCCATAATTTCCAAGTGCCTCTGTCTGCTTCTCACGTGTGTCTGCCTGGTTCCACCCTTGTCAGCAAAAGCCTCTTCCCTCCTTTGTGAGTGTTCTGAAGCCCTCTAGGGGTTCCCGCCTGGCTTCCTCTGGCAGATGGGCTCAGGGGCAGAGCATGCGAGCCTCCCGCAGCCAGAACACTCTTAATGCCACTCCAGCCCTTCTCTAGTGTCCTCATTTTTGTGTGAGATCCCCCCTCCACCTCTGCATTTAATTAGCAAAGCCATTTGCACAACATCTTTATCATGCAGTCTCCCACATCTGCGGGTGAAACCGAAATGCATGAAGGGATGTCATGTTCCTTCGGCTTGCACTGAGTTCCTGAGTCTGCCGCTGATGGAGAAAGCATGGGGAGCTGGTCCAGGTCGATGGCCTTGCTCTAAAACAATGGGCTGCTTCTCTCCTGCAGGTTGGCTCTCACAGGCTGTCAATCTATGAAGAGTGGGACCCATTCCGGTTTCGTCACATGATCCCTACTGAAGCTTTGCAAGTACGAGCTCTGCCAACTGCAGGTGAGCCCAATATGTGCTCATTTCTTCTCGTTTATAGTAATGGGTTGTGTGTATTGTCTGTGCGTGCTCACATGTGCTGCGTTGTGTTTGTCTGTGCGTGCTCACATGTGCTGCGTTATGTGTTTGTCTGTGTGTGCTCACATGTGCCATGTCAGTTGCAGCAATTGATCCTCTTCCTCTACTGTGTGGGACTCAGAAGTCATCAGGATTGGCAGCAGGCACCCTTACCTGCTAAGCCATCTCTCTGGCCCTAGGTTCCCATTATTTCTTATATGCGTGTGAATTGTTTGTATATTCCTTCTGGGTCTACCAGCCCGTCTCTTACGTCTCTTATCTCCTGTGCTTTACTAACTCTTCCTCCATCTCTATTGCCTGATTTATTAATAGAAATCTGAACTATGCATAGTTTTATTAATTTTTTAAAAGATGTATGTGCATGAGTATTTTGCTTGTATGCATGTATGTGCACCCCCATATGCCTGGCAGTGCCTCAAGAGACGAGAAGAAGGCATTAGATATTCTGGAACCTGAGTTTTGGGTGTTTATGGAGGCTGGATCCTCTCCAGCAAGAACAGCAGTGCTCTTAACTGCTGAGCCATCTCCCCAGGCCCATTTCATTAAGTCTTTAAGAACTTAATACAAAATATTTTGATTATATTCATGTCCCCTCAACTATTCCCAGATCTACCCCCACTACCCGTCCCAACTTCCTGCCCTCTTTAAAAACAAAGCCAAAAACAACCCAGTAGCTCACTAAGTCCAGTTTGTGCTGCCCTACACTCTAACAAGTGTGGGACCATCTACTGGGACATGGCGGACCTACCAAGGACCACACTTAAAGAAAACTGACTCTCCCTTCCCAGATGGTGGATTCCCAGTAGCTGCTCAATTAGGGGTAGGGGCTTGTGGGCTCCTCTGGTCTCCATCTAGAATGTTCACTGGCCTACTTATTTTTAAGCAGCTTCATTAACTAGTTAATAAATGAACGAGTGAACCAAATAAGTGAGAGAGCTGAGTGGATGCCTGTATGTGCTTTCTTCAGAATTGTTCTACATGATTTGGGGTGGCTTGCTCCTCAAACTTGATTTATAGGTAAATTTGCAGGTGCCTTTGGATAGTAGGTCCCCATAGCAGCTGTGATAGTGTTTTGAGGTTTAGGTGCTTAAATGCTAGTAGTGGTATCTCTTTTTAAAAACGCTTTTGTGTTCATTTAAAAAATTTGTTGGCTGGTATTCTGTATACCATGTGCATGCAGTACTTGCAAAAACCACAAGAGGGCGTAAGATCCCCCTGAAGCTAGAGTTAAGTTGTGAGCAGCCATGTGTGCTGGGACATGTTGCTGGGTCCTCTGGAAGGGCAGTCGGGTCTCTTAAGCCATCTCTCCAGCCCCTGGTGTCTTTATTTTAAATGCCATAGACTTATGAGTTAATCTGATTGTATTTCCTCATACCAGGTTTATAAATGTGGAGGTTGGTTTCTGTGGCAAGCTGTAGGCTTCTTAGCCAGGAATTTTGCCTTAATTAAGGACTAGACACATAAAGACTCCACATTCTGAAAACAAAGCAGTCTTTGTGATAATGACATTTCTTTCTCACAACCTCTGTTTTTTTCATTCAAATCAAATTTAAAGCCTTCTAGATAAAAGCATATTTTAATTTAATTAAAAAGACTGGTCACAATGTGACATTACGAGGTACATTCCAGTAGATTCAAGAATCAGTACTTGCAGTTGGAATCCCGTCTTAGTTGGGGGAATTTTGGCTGCTGTAGCCACAGGGAAGGGTTCGTGGCCGGGCTTCTGAACCACAGGGTGAGACAGAGACCTCGAGGTGTGTGCATGTCTGCAGTGAAAGGCTCCTTTCAGGAACCCTTAATTCATGACTTAACATAATGCAGCATTGTCGGCAGGACCGAGCTTCAGGCAGTGGAGCCGGCCCTGTGTTCTCACGGGTTCTGCACCCGTGAATTCGAGCAACAGTAGCTGGCTCTTCGGGCAAAGGCGCTCGCCGCCAGCAATGATGACCTGAGTTTGATCTCCAGGACCCACACAGTGGAAGGAAGGAACAGAATCTCACAAGCTGTTCTCTGGCTTTCACGTGTAGGTGTGTGCGTGCGTGTGTGTGCATGTGTACATGCGTGTGTGCATGCGCACGTGCGTGTGTGCATGTGTTTGTGTACTCACAGTAGATTTGTGGATGTTAAAATGTCTTTTTCTTAGCACACGTTTACTTTTCAGTGGACGAGGTGGGGCAGCTAGGGGAGGCGTCTGTTTAAGTTGCCCGGGTAGCCTATCTGGGCGTTAGGTGTGGCCACATAAGGAGTGGACTCCCAAAACATGTGCCAGTACTGACCTCCTTGGGCCCTTGGTCCAATGAAGATATGCCCTAGAGTCCTAGACACTGTTTAGTCCGGAAGAACTTAGCACCTAACTGAAATAGTTCAGCCGAAGGCTGTAAGAGCAGAATGGCTTCTTCAGTGTATCCTTTTAGAACCATGATTCTCAGCCTTCCTCATTCTGCGACCCTTTAACATAGTTCCCCATGTTATGGTGACCCCAACCGCAAAATTTTCATTGCTACTGCCTAACTAATTTTGCTGCTGTTAGAATTATAATGCAAATATCTGCTTTCTAATACTCTTAGATGACCCCTGTGAAAGACCCCGAGGGTCACGCCCCACAGGTTGAAATCTGCTGTTTTAGACCTTCTAAAATATTTCCGCAGTGTTTTATGAAGTTGTATTTTACGTTTTTATTTGTGTGCATTTGTGCACATGCACGCCCACATGCTCTCAAATGTGGGGTACTTGCAGAGGCCAGAAGAGGGGTCAGGTCCTCTGGGGCTGAAGTTAGAGGTGGTTATAAGTCACCCGCTGTGTTTGGGGAACTTTACCCCAGTCTTCTGCTAGAACCTCAAGCTCTTAACCTCCTCGGCATCTCTTCAGCCCAATGCTCTGTTGTTATGTTTCTACGGCACTGATTGAGCTTCTAGTGCCTGTCTCTTTAGCTCAGGGTTGGGGTGAAGTAACTTAGGTCTCAGGCCACTTTCCACTGTTTTAGCAGATACCAAGCATGAAAAATTCATCGGTAAAAATGTCAATAAAGTCTATGCCTAACCTGACATTATTTTAACTTATCTAGATGCGGAGGCTAATGCTGTGTGTGAAATTGTCCACGTGAAGTCAGAATCAGAAGGGAGGCCAGAGAGGGTCTTCCACCTCTGCTGCAGGTAAGCCAGGTTCTGGGAAGTCATGCTTTGGCTAAGGGACTGACCACCTTCTGTTTCTGTCCTGCAGATCAGCCTGTGCCTCCTCTCAGAGAGTTCACACTTGCCAAATAATAGTAATTGTGTAAATAAAAACTGCCTTCATTAGGATGCAGATAGGAACCTGCTTAATTTACCAGCTTTCTAAAAGAAAACGGGGCTTTCAGATGTAGTGAGCATTCTGAAGAGTGCATTCTTCTCATGTCTACTCTCTGGAGAGCAGGGTGGTTGAGGTTGCCTTGGGATGCTTGTCTGCTACTTGGGTACATTGCTTGCTCGTCTCTTGAGAGTCTGCTGTATGAGTAAGTAGGGACTGAAGGCCTCACTAGAGACCCCTCAACACTGGGGCTTTGACCTCTGTTGACCACAGGCAGATTCCAAGTGACCTGTAATGTGGGGTTTTCTTATTTATCGTAATTATCAATTATTCCCTTCTCCTTCCTTCATCCTCTACTTTCTCCTCCTTCTCTTTCTATCCTTTCCTCTAGAAATATAAAAATGGCAGATGCCATCCCATTTGACTTCAAATATTCATATTTAATGAATCATCGGTAGTCAGTGTTACTGCTATTATAGTAAGAAGGTATATTTATCAAGCATTACATGTGCTGCATGCCTCATGCTCATCACCTCCTTCATTAGACTGAGGGCAACCAGAACTGACAGAGGATTCTTTGTCCAGAGCATTGCAGAAAACACATTGGACATTTCCAGTATCCACATTCAGGTGGATCACAACCCACATTCCGTGTTTGCCCTCTCACCTCTGTGTTGGATCCTGGGACTGTCAAAGGGCCGGTCTTTAGAAAGTTGTCAGAAGTCAGAGACTTCCAAATATTCCTTATGCTGTCCTATTTATGCTGAGTTTTATGCTGTCTGGTTGTTTGCGGGGTTTTTTTTTTTTTGGTAAAATCTGCAGAGCATCCAGCAAGCCTTGTTCTGTACTTACTGTTTATAAATAATACTAGGTGACAGTTGTGAGAACTTTGTCAGGCCCAGTGAGTGGCACGTGCCTGCAGCCTCGTCATTAAGAAACTGGAGGCTGGGGATCTCAAGTTTCAGGCCACTGGGGCTACAGAGTGAGACCCTGTCTCAGAAGGTTGTGTGCATATGTGAGTGCATGAATACATATATGTATGCACACACACATATTGAACTGAAAAATAACTCTTGCCTAGAAGCTATTTTTCTGCCATGAGAATTAGTTCTTAAGGATCTAGCCTTAATACCTCATGTGTGGATCAGGCCGTAGGAAAGAGGAGCTTTTCAACAGGCAGAGCGTGCACATAGAGATAGCGTTGTGGGTGTTCTGCACACCTGCAGCAGTCTTCCGGTTCACGTTTCCTTGATGACGTGTCTTCACGTAATTAAAACTGTCTTCATGTAAAACTGTGGCTTGAGTATAAAGAGTTTGGCAAGTTCCTGGTATAAAACACCTTTGCCCATTTTCTGTTCATCTTTGGTGTCCCTCTGTCCCAAGCTGGCTGTAGAAGCATAAAGGGATGGAGATTGTGTTTTTAATCTCTGCCCTCAGGAGGCAGCTAAGCATAGAAATTGGAGCCATCACCTCTTCCATTTTTGCCCTTGGGGATATTTGTTTGACTGTACCTGATGGCATTATAAATTCCCTTTGTTGAGTACTGGCTTCCTAACATGTGTAAATCTTCTTTTCATAGCTCCCCAGAGAGCCGAAAGGATTTCCTGAAGGCTGTACATTCGATCCTTCGAGATAAACACAGAAGACAGCTCCTCAAAACGGAAAGCCTTCCCTCATCCCAGCAGTATGTCCCTTTTGGAGGCAAGAGATTATGTGCGCTTAAAGGCGCCAGGCCAGCCATGAGCAGGGCAGGTACTGTGGGGATTCAGACCTACAAGATCCCTGTCACCCCAACTCCACTGTAGGACTCCAGGGAGCCAGAGTTAGATGAGACCTTCTGGTAGGGTACATTCTTCCATGGTGTGAGGCTCATTGCCTTGTCTCCTTCCTGGGGGGGGTCCTGGGGACTTTTCCCTTTGTTTGCTTTTCTACTCTTCCTTCAGCCTTCCCTTGCTGCCTTCCTATTGGCCGGTGAGCTCCTGTCATTGGCCGAGCCCGCAAGCCAGTGCATCCTCTTTGGGAAGGGCGCCCTCTTGGCCTGCTTATGGAATGAGAATTGCTGCTTTGCATGACAGCCAGCTTTGTTTAGTAAAAAGCAATGAGCTAAGTGTCAGCAAGGTCATAGCCCACTGTTCTGAAAACACAGCAACTTCACAGTCTGGCAGAAGACGCAGCCTGTTCTCAGTGCGGATTCCATGCTCAGGCGTGCTAGGCCAGATGATGCAGAAGATGCTGACCCCGCTTTGTGCCTGCAGCTTTAGTGTCAGCCTCAGTGTTAATTTGGGGAAGGTTTCAGTTGCTGCTGGAAAAGAATGGGGATCTGAACTGGTCCCCAGTCGATGCTCTTAGAGGACTTATCCCACATCTCTGGGGCAGCGAGGAAGGAACACTATTGCACCCTGTGCAAATGTGCAAATGGCAATAGGCCATACCGGAAAGAGTGATATTTTCCCAACACTGGATTTCATGACACCAACATTCTCAACCTTTCCTAAGATGCAGCCCAGAATTTTTCAGGGAGGGGTCCAGTGAAAGAAATTGCCTTTACATTTGCAAACAAGCTTTCTGCCCTTGGCCCGACTGCCTCTCCACCAGATAGTTATTCTGCTGTAGAGGTTCATGAGGAGCTGTGACTCCTTGTACACTTCGTAGGCATGACCTACCTTGAGGCAGGCTTTAGGTATCTTGAGTTTAATGGATGTTGGCAGCGGCTACCTTATGTCTCTTCTTCAGCCAGTTGATAGGCTTATTGAAAACCTCTAACCCAATACCCACAAACTGTAAGGTTCTCCAAATAAATAGCCCGAGAGTCATACATATATCCATACCCCTATCCATACCCCTAATTTCTCAAGGTGTGTACCCCTATAAAATCAATTCATCACTTTACGGCAAGAGAGAAATTTGTTGAAGTGTTCTCTGTGCTGCCCTTGTCTACTGAGGGATATTTAATTGGAAAATATGCCCCAGCCTCAGGGACCCTAGCCACTAATGTCTAGGCTTCTGTTGTTAACTTAGGAACCTAAATTCAGAAGTGCACTTGCAACAAAGAAAAGGAGAAAACACATACACACGCACAAACACATTCTGTCTGTAGGACCTGCCAAAGTCTTTCTACTGAGATGTTCTTGGAAATAAAATAAGAACCCACTACCTGTCCTAGACCATTATGACTATCAGGAGAAAGCTGTGATATCATAGCTGCTAGCTCTGTCCGACTGAAAGGGTTTTTGTTTTTTCTGCCCAATGGCTCATTTCTGGCTGAAAACCATTTGTACTCCCTCAGCTTTTGAAGTGACTCCCTATCATCACAGTATCCATGTTCCATGATTTATAAGATGACACTTCAGAGGCTCAGGCAAAGACTATCTCCCTGAGAGTGAAAGGGACCCAGGGATGACGGCTAAGTGGCTAAGTGTCCTTTTCAGAAAGGACAGACAACCCTGATTCATTCTGCCTTTTGTAAGACATGTGCAGCTTGGATAGCAGTCAAATGCCCTCCCTCCGTGCTTGCTCTAAAGTGTGATGACTTCAGCCAAGAGCTGAGACTCATGGAGCAGCTAGAAGAATTCGTACCTCTGTCTATATTCTATAATTAACATTTGCTGTATTGTCACCATTGCTTACCCCTCTGTCATCAATATGTGCCATCTTCGACACATTTCAAAGGTGCAGACATGAGCACACTTGGCCCCTAAATACTTCATCATGAAGATCATGCACACGTTTCAAGCAGGCCTACAGCGAGCTGGTATCATTCAAAGGCTAGGGAAAGCTAGGCTGTACTGCAGCGTAGTTAGGCTCAACGTGAAGAGACGTTCTGGCTTTTTCCCGGTGGGGAAGTGGTTTTTCATTTCCTCCCTTTTGGCCTGGGTTTGTTCATATGTAAACAAGAGCAGTGTCCATTCGTTCTGTGTTTGGAGGAAATGGAGCACTTGGAATGCTGGCAACAGGGATCTCTGGCAGGTCTGAAGCAGTCTCACTGCTGTGGAGACTTGGGGTTCGGGACAGCACTGTGAAGTGCTTCCTCCATGGAAAGCCTGGGTTGCCTTGCATCTCAGGGTGCCCAGTGCAACAGCCACTTCACCCCTCCAGGAGAAGTGGCATCGTTTCCACGAGAGCCAGTGTGTGTGTTTGTGCGTGTGTGCGCGTGCACACGTGTGTGCTGGGAGTATACATTGCACTGTTTGTTTGCTTGTTTTTAGTAATCCTGATTCCCAGAGGACAGAGGGGTAAATGAATAAACTCCAAAGATTAGCTTTTTCTGGCCCTTTGTTCCCTGGTGCTGGAGTGGTGTCTGTTCTCGTTTCACTAGGTGCTGGTATTTTAATTGCACTGTAGCAGAATTGGCGATTTGCAGCTTGGAGTTAGGCGTTGGGACTGAGGCTGTGTTTGCTTAGCCTCAGAGTTCCTGTTGGACCTTATCAGAAAGGGCACAAAAAGAGGATTGGTAGCTCTGTGTCTCTGGCAGCTGATTTTCATATACGGTGTCCAGGAGAATGTGGTTCCCTCTGTCTCACTGCAGGTCCTCAAGAAACCTTTTGTTCAGGTCCCAAGAAAGCAGTGTCCAGCCTAGTGTTCCAGACAGCACAGTGGTATCTACAAACAACATAATCCTGGAAGCCTCTCTCGGGCTTACTAAAGACCTCTATTCTAGCTAAATTACCATGGCATAACCCCGGGGAACCTCCACATCTCTGGGCGCAGTTGTGTTGAGGACAGTCGCTGCTCTAACGTTGAGGGCAGCAGCAGGCGTCCGGATTGCCTGTTTTGTGGGTGCACTGGTTAGAGTGGATTGTTTCCTTCCCTGTAACCAACAGCCTCTAGCATTGTTGATCCTCACCCCTTATTCTCTGGGCCCATCCTTTATAGCAGCATCCTCTTTAGTTTAGAGATCTGAGCAGGTCAGACACCAGAATGGTAAGGGCTAGACCTGAAACTCCTGAAGCCCATTTACTTTTTATGTTCCTTGTCTTTGCTTGCTGGATTTTCATCTCATGGTAAAGCATGTGGGGGTTTATTTTTATATTTTTGTGTGTGTGTGCAGTGTCTGCCCCAAGCAAGTCTCTTGGGAGGAGGCGGCGGCGACTGGCTCGAAACAGGTTTACCATTGATTCCGATGCCGTGTCGGCTAGCAGCCCGGAGAAAGAGCCCCAGCAGCCCCCCGGCGGCGGGGACACTGACCGATGGGTAGAGGAACAGTTTGATCTTGCTCAGTATGAAGAGCAGGATGACATCAAGGAGACAGACATCCTCAGTGACGATGACGAGTTCTGTGAGTCCGTGAAGGGCGCCTCAGAGGACACAGACCTGCAGGAGCAGCTTCAGGCTGCCTCCATTAGTCAGCGGGCCCGAGGACGGAGAACCCTCGATAGCCACGCATCCCGCATGACACAGCTCAAGAAGCAAGCGGCCCTGTCGGGCATCAATGGAGGCCTGGAGAGCGCAAGCGAGGAAGTCATTTGGGTTAGGCGTGAAGACTTTGCCCCCTCCAGGAAACTGAACACTGAGATCTGACTCTTGTCTCTTTAGAGACTGTGTGTAGATAAGATGCTGGCCTCATCCTCACCCTGCTCACCCTCCTGTGCTGTCCACGAGAATGTCCCCTTAGGTCGCACTCCTGCACACAGATTTTGGCAGCTGACTCGGGTCTGAAGCCATGCACCCACCCACCCTTATCATTCTTAATGACATCAGAAAGAATTGTTCAGAATCCCAACTAAGCTCGAGTCCTATCTTCTGTATATTACCAAGGGCTTTTATTTATTCTCAGTTCATCAGGGCCTGAAGAATTAAAACAAAGAATCGATAGCACTGGAAATCAAACTGTCCCCACCCCAACAGTCGAAGCAAAGGATCAGAGTGACAAGGTAGCATATGCACAGATGTCACAGCTTGTGCTTTCTGAATGCAGTTTCCTAGCTGGGGGACAACCACCTTCAAACACACACCAAACAGTGGAGCAAATGGAAACTAACTTCTGCCCAGCTTGCAGTGTTCCGACTCCTCCCCCTTCAGCATCTCAGAATATCTGTGATTTTAAGAATGTGTGAGGCAAGGGTGGTCGCTTGTTTGATGAGCCTTTTATTCTTTCTCTTCTGTTTATGTCTGTAGCTGGTCTTATTCTGTGTCAGTGTTTGAAAGCTCTAGTTTTGCAGAGAATTATAAAGATGCCAAACTCTTGGGAAAGAGATCCAAATTTATCACTGAGAGAGAGAGAGAGAGAGAAAAAAACACTATTTTTTGTATTTTCCTTGAGATTCAGGGGCACAAAGAGATGAGAATTTTACAGTGTTAGGTGTAACTCAGTCTGAAAATGAGGATATAGCCTTTTGCAGAGTGAGTAAGGCACAGTGACTTTATATTTATATATGAAATGGCCAACAAGAAGCTCATGCTAAGAATAAACTTTTTTTTTCTGAGAAACAGATTTTTTTTAATGTATGAATCTATATTTGAGGTGGGAGTTTGGTTGGATTACAGGGACAGGGATTGGGGCTGTGTGTGTGTATGTTTGTTGCACATGGCTGGGGAGGGGAGTCCCCTCCTCATGGATTGCCATGATGATCATTGGGTTTTATTTTCCTCCCTATCAAAACTACATCTTCATCCATAGGTGACTTCCCCCTTCCCTGACAGTCCATGACCAAATCTCAGAACCTCTTCAAAAACATCCTTTATGGTTAACATTTACTTCATGCCAACGAAACAGGGTAAACTTGCTAAGGGGCCTAATCTTTTAAATGGATGTCCAAATAGGAAGAGCAAAAACCCATTAGAGCACTTTCATTTTTTAAAAAAAGGTTTATAGCTTTGTGCCCCCCCCACTTCATGATATCCATTCCCTAAGAAGGGTTTAAATAATATGAAAACTTTCTTTTTGGAAATAAAAAATATATATATATATCTATATATATCTATTTGGTGTTTGATACATCAGTAGGTACTTTAAAGACCTGAATTTTATAGTAGCTTTAGCAATTATATTTTATAAGAATCAGTTATGACTTTATATTTCCAGATAGAGAGTTGAGAACATGACGCTCTAAGCCCCCACCCTGCTTGCTTTCCTGCTCTCCCTGTCCTCTCCTCCCCCCTTTCGGGTTTCCAGGGCTTGGAGCTTGATCTTTTCAAAGTTTTATTCTATTAAAGTTTTTGCTATATCTTCTGGTTTTCTTAAAAAGCTTTAGAATGGTTTCTATGCCCTTTGTATTCTTCTCATCTCGGGGTCGATTGCGTCCAGATGGGAACCTGAAGCAGAGGCACCGAATAGTCGCATTTTCTAGTCTCCCTGCAACATGTCCGTCGGAAAATACTGGAACGCCTGGTGCTCAGACAGGTGCCATTGTCTCTTGTACATAAGGTCATGATGTGTCTATGTCCAAAGTTCTTATATATTTCTTTTATAAGCTGAAAGAAGTTCTATTTTTATGTTTTTAGGTCTATGAATGGAACGTTGTAAATGCCTGTCCAACAATAAAAGTGCTGAAAAGGGCCTGGGTGACCCCGTGCCTTTGTGGATACAAGGATGAGGATGAACTAAATGCAGGAGAGAAATTCCTGCAGTTGTCTTTTCTTCTTAAATTACGTGTGTGTGTGCACGTGGTTGTCATGATGTGCCTGTGGAAGTTACAGGGCAGCCAACTGTGTGTGTGAGTGTGTGGGTACACATGCATGTCATGATGTGCCTGTGGAGGTTAGAGGGCAGCCCACTCTGTGTGTGTGTGTGTGTTTATGTGTGTGTGAGTGTGTGGGTACACACGCATGTCATGATGTGCCTGTGGAGGTTAGAGGGACAGCCCACTCTGTGTGTGTGTGTGTGTGTCTGTATGTCTTGATGTGTCTGTGGAGGTTAGAGGGACAGCCCACTGTGTGTATGTATGTATATGTGTGCGTGCGCAAACATGCACGCATGCATGTCATGATGTGTCTGTGGAGGTTAGAGGGACGGCCACAAAAGTCGGTCCTCTCCTTCAGCATACCATATACACCCCAGAGGTTGAACTCAGGTAGTCAGTCATAGTAGCTTTGTTTTCACCTACTGAGTCATCTTGGTGACCCATAATTCTAATTCTTGTGGACAGTCCTGGAATCTCCTGCCTGTAATCTCAACACTCAGGAAGCAGAGTCAAGAAGTGAGTGCAAGTTTGAGGCCAATCAGGGATCTGTAATGACTTGCATGTTAGACAGGGCTACATAGTAAGGCCTTGCCTCAAAAGAAAACAAAAATGAAGTAGCTATTGTGATCTTCAAGGGAAAGATGTTTGGCAAAGCTTGAAATTTTAACCAATAAATAAATAAATAATATTAAACGTCTTGGTGTAAGGTGGTCAGTACTGACTGGACTTAGTGGGTTATAAAGAAAAGGCATGAAGTTGGGCGGGATATGGGGGATGCAGTATCTATGGTCGGTCTTGTATTCATGAGTGAAGTTCTCAGTCATACATATTTTTGAAAATCCTGCTCTAAAGATTTGGAGTATAAGAAACCCCAAACAGGGCTAGGAGTGGTGGCACACACCTTTAATCCCAACACTCAGGAGGCAAGGGCAGGCGGATCTCTGTGCCTCAGGCCATCCTGGTCTACAGAGCGAGTTCCAGGACAGATAGGGCTACATAGTGAGACCTCGTTTCAAACAAATGAACGAACAAACAAATTTCAAAACACAAATCTGTTTCCAAGAACCCTGCATACACCAAAACCCAGGGATGCTTGGGATACGTAAATGATACAGTACTTGCTCGTACAGCACACAGACCTTCCCTGGGCTGTACTCTTTCTCGGGGCTGCTTGTGGTACCTGATAGAACACAGGGATAGTCACCATGTGGTGGTGCAGAAATGCTGACCTAAAAGTCTGCATTTAAACCAGTTGCAGATTTTTCCCCCAAATGATTTTCAGTTCATGGTTGGTGGCATCCAGATTTCATTTCCTATCTCCTGCCCTGCCCCAGTATGAGAAGGCTGAGGGGGTCCCTAGGGAAGTTTAGTGTGCAGTGTTGGGCTCAGACAGGCCTGCCTGAGTGAATTTGTCACTAGGGGTCTGCCTTTCAGAGACTCACAAGAAAAGGTGAAGGTGGTCAATGCTCACTGTTCTTCATCAGAGTCCCACGTGTATTCCTCCCAAGTATCTTTAATAGTAATCGCCCCCTGTACACACACACACACACACATGCACGCACGCAGGCACACCTGCATTCCATGTAAAATTTTTCTTTGCTGATTGTCTAGTCTAGCTTATTCCTTGTATGCAGGTCTGTGCTCAAGCAGAGGGGTCTGTGGACCAGCAGCATCTTCAGCTGCCCCCGTAGCATGTAAAAAATGCAGACACCCAAGGACTGGGAGATGGCCCTGTAGGAGATGGCATGGGGACTGATGCTTGATTTTTTAACCCACATAAAAAGCCAGGTTTAGGAGTACATACATGCCTGTAATATCCTGGAGAGGTTGGCCTAGGATGATCTTGGACTCACTGGGTAATCAGTCTGGTGGAATCAGAAAGTTAGTTCCAGGTTCTGTGAGACCCTGTTTTAAAAATGAAGGTAGGCAGTGGCTAAGGAAGATGCCCAGGGTTGACCTCTGGCCGCTACAGACAGACACGCATAGACGTATGTGCACATACACACGTGCACACACAGACACATACATGCATGCACACACACAGGCATACACATGCACATGAACCCCCCCACACACACACACAAAGAGGAGTACAACACCCTGATTCCTGGCAGATGTACTGAATTGGGTTTCTGTTTTAAAGCCCCAGTGTGCTTCACAGGCATGCTGCTGTTTGATGAGCCTCATGTTCATGTCCTCCAAATGGTCTGATACTGGAAGAGAATTTGAGCCACATAGCATTTCATTTTTATGTGAATGAATGCTTTACCTGCATGTATGTGACTGGTACCCATGGAGGTAGGAAGAGGGGATTGGTTTCTGGAGAATTAAAGGAACACCTCCCAGAACATTCTTGCTGATTTCTACTCTGTAGGATTCCACAATCGTGTGCTAATTCTAGTGAGTGATCAAAATCCTGCTGCATGCCAATGGCTTCACTGCAGCTCAGACACACACACCAGTGGCTTCACCAGGGGAGCCCGACTTTCCTACCTGACCTTATATTAGGTTCTTTGGGGGAAGGATACTTGGAGGGATAGGGTTTTCTTCCTGCCCTATCATCCTTCCACCCACACTGACTTTTTTTTTTTAAGCCTGGCTATTAGGAAAATATAATACTATGGAAAATATAATACTTAATCCTCAGTGCATCCTACCCTTTAAATGTGTCTCACATAATAATGCTGATTCCTGTTTTGCCTCCAAATTTAAATAAATATTGAGTTTTTAATGATAGTGGTGAAATCAAGACAAGCTTAGTTAATATATTCTTTACGCAAGATCTCATGTAAGCAATGGGGGAAAAAGGGCCAAAAATCCAAACCAACCAAACCAAAACAGCAACAAAGCAATCCAACAAACCAAACAAAAACCAATTGAGAGTCTTATAAGACATTTAAAGGATAAAGTTTAAAGAAAGCTCAAACTCGGTGGTTGGACCAGAGATGTCCTGGGACCCAATTCTGGCTCAAGCAGACGGTAAAGTGGTTCAGGGTCAAACTCGAGCAGATGGCAATGTGGTCATGGCTCCAAGAATAGTATTCTTTAGTTTGTGGACTGGGTGAAAGGTCAGGGTAGGAGTGGGGTTGGGAACAAGTTTTATTCACTTGAAACAAATCTTTGATGTCTTTTTAATAAAAGCCATTGCATAAAGAGATGTGTGTTTGTCAAAAACCAGGGTTCTGGGTTTTCAACAAACCTTTTCAAGTCTCAGGAAATGTTTTGCCACCGATGGGAGAAAGGTGAATCAGACCCAAAAGAGCAATGATCCTAGAACCAAAATATCTCTTCCCAGTGGTTCACAGACAGATCATTTAAGGGGAATTCAGGCCCTGGTACTCAATGTCCAACATTCTTTTCTGAAATCCGTCTACCTGGGAATGCACTTCTGAGCTAAATGCAGACGACTCTTCCACCACCATCTTCCTTCTGCTCCATGAAAAGAGCGAGGCTCTTCTCAACTCTCCCGGATCACACTTAGGATCAAAGACCTCTGAGATACCAAACACACACAAAGAAAGGGTGTACTGAGAAAGTAATTGATGACATTTTATACATGGTCTTAGGTCCCACCTCCAGAGGTTCTAACATGTCCTGACTGTCTACGTGCCCCAGAGAAAGCCGACAGCAGCAATGGCGAAAGGCTGTCTTAGATTTTCTCTTACTGTGATAAGACATCATAACCAAAAAGCAACTTGGAGAGGAGACCACTCCCTTCCATTTACAGCTTGCAGTCGGTCCTCCAGGGCAGGACCCTGGAGGTGGGAACTGGTGCAGAGGCTGTGAAGCAGTGTGCTTACTGGCTTACTCTCCTTAGCTCGCTTAGCCTGCTTTCTTAGAGCCCGAGAGTGGCTATGCCAGCAGTGAGCTGGCCCTCTCACACCAATCAGAAATGCACCACAGGCTCGCCTAGAGGTGAAGTGGGTGAGGGCATTTCTCACTTGAGAGATTTCGTTTTCCAGAACGACTCTAGCTGTGTTGGGTTAACGTAAAAACAAATAACACAAGCAGTAAAGTTCTTTTTTAATCAAAATGTCCATTTGGAGAAGATGGACTAATCACCTCAGACCATCTTCAGTGCTAACATCAGCATCTTCAGGTTTCAACGTGGAAAACTGGGGAAGCGTCTGTGAGATGTGTGTAAGCAAGTAGTCTTGGATAAAGTATGGACTGGTGGTCACTGTCTTCTGATTCTGCAAAGTGTTTCAAGGAAGTCCTGGTCACTTGAGAGGACAAACCAGTTGTCATGAAGTGATTATTACTACCTAGGGGTCATATGTGACACTATTCCTGGGGAGACATGAACAAATGTCTGTTCAGCTTGGGAAGGAAATTGACAACATCAAAGCAGCAATACCTCCAAAGACCCACTTTACAGAACCAGTATGTGTATCGAGCCTATGTACAGGATTTGGGAAAACATGTTTCTATCTATAGCCAAGTGGACACCCGTGGGGGCACTGATTCTTCAGTAACTATTTCCTCTGACTGCATGTTGATGGTATCCGAAGTTGACAATACTCTCCTGGTCCTTTTCATACCCTACCTCAAAGCTGTGAGTATCCTTACTGACTGGCTGGGAGGTTCTTCCTGAAGACATCTTAAGGAATTTATGTCTGAAGTTGGTCCAGATGCTAAGGTAACAATTAACTCTGTCTGCTGGATGATTGGTGCTAAAGTCTGTTCAGGGAAGGTAATAGGACCTCCTTATATGGTCTGCAGAGCCACAAATTAGAACAAGCTTCGCTGCTTGCCTGGGACGATTCATTCACTTAGTCAATGTGCATTTCCTGAGCACAGAGTCTGTGTGAAGCCCCAAGGCACTATTCCTTGCGTTACAATTGTGGGGACAGTTTTTGTTTTCCAGGACTATCCTGTGACAATGAAAAGACATGGTGCCAGTATTAGTCTGCTTTCTGTCATTGTAACAAAATACTTGAGGCAATTAACCCACAAAGTAAAAGAGATTTATATTTTAGTTCATGGGCTCTGGAGGGTACAAGGCCAGCTTGCCCCATGTGTTTGGGCCTCTGGTGAGGATGGCAAGTCTTGGCAGAAGCACTTTTAGGTACCAACATCCCATATCCAGAGACAGGGAACAGAAAAAGGGGAGTCCTACGACTTCTTTGGAGGACGTGCCTTCAATGACCTAAGGATGTTGTACTAGCCCCTACTTCCTAAAGGTCCTCAGCACCTCCTTGTAGCACCACCCTGCAGACCAAGGCAGTGAGAACAAGAGCCAGTTAATGACCAAGTGCATCAGTGTGTTAGTCCACCTATGCTGCTGTAACGAAATATCCGAGAAGGTAATTTACCATAGCCGCAGAGGTTGAGAACTCCAAGATCAAGATGGCGGTGGTCACCGGTAGTAGATTTCCAATTGTCTCCTTACACGGCACACTAGGTGGGTATTAGTTTTTCTCGTTGTTCCAACACAGGACCTGACAAACAGTTTGAAAGGAATAATGACTTGAATTGGTTCATGCTTTCCCAGATTTTTGTCCATAGTGCTTGATGGAGCAGAACTCCCTGGTGTGATCAAAAGCAGGACATTCATGGTGGGTCAGAAGCAGAGAGAGGAAGACACCGGGGCCCAGGCATGCCCTTCACAGGCACACCACTGTCATACCTACTTATGACCTACTTCCAGAGAGGATCTGCTTCTCAAAGCTTCTACCACCTCCACCATCAGCACCACCAGCTGGGGACCAAATGTCCGACAGATGTGTCTGTGGGCGTCTCTTGTTCAAACCACACAACAGTGTGAGCATCATGTTCTGCCTTTGCAGAGGAATGGAAACGCACACAGGCCTGTGCTGGCTCCCTCCAGCACTTTCATAACACACTCGTATTTCCATGAGGACCAGGGGACATTTCAGCGTGAACTCCGGAGGAAGGACATTAGCATTGGAGCTGATGGCTGGGAACATTCAGCTTGCTGTGTGGCTGAGCCAGACTTAGTGACTGACCTTGGGAGACTGATGCTGGGACAAGGCCTGTGTAAGAACTTCTGAGATGAGAAAGGGACTCTGCAAGGTTAAGAGGTGAATTGAGGCCATGCAGAGAAACCACGTGTGTGTGCATGTGTGTGTGCACGTGTGTGTGCGTGTGTGTGTGCGCGCGCGCATGTGTTACTTCCTACAGAATGACCTCCTTGGTCCCTTCTGTGGCCAGTGTAGAAAGTTCGGAACCTGGGTCTAGAAGGAGCTGGGGTTTCCTTTGGTCCAGAAGCTGGTGTAGTTGTAGGGGTTGACAATGTGCTTCAGGTGCACCTAAGGGCTCTTCTCATGGGCAAGGGATACAAGGGATTCTCCAAGTGTATGTCAGGTGGAGTCATGTCCTTGCGGATATCAAAACAATATAGGTGTCCAAAATGGAGATTTTGTGGTATCATTTTTAATTCTATTACCTTAACTTTCTGTTTCTTCATAGAAATCTAACCATATACAGATGCACAGGTGCATATTTCTGTTTGTGCCTTTTGGTGTGGGTCAGGTCTCTCTACCCCAGGCTGGCCTTGAACATGTATCCTCCTGCCCTGCATTGCTAAAGGGTGGTATTGTAGGCATGTGTTCATGCCCTGTTTTCCATAGGTATGTCCTCAGTATCTCTGTTACTAGTAACAGACAGGACAGAACCATGTGTATGGGTATGTGGTCAGAGGGTCTGCATTTAGAGTCTTTCGTAGCATTCTAGTCTGGAAGGAGAGCTGTAGACACCAGTACCATGTCAACTACTGATGAGAAATTCAATCTGCTCCTGCTTTGGACTGGAGCTGAAGGTCACGAGCTCTTATTTGCTCTAGTAATTTGGAATTAACATCTTGATAGCATTTGCTGAGTATCTATTGTAGAATAAGAGTCAGGACACCTAATGTGCGTAAGCATGGCTCCTGCTTCAGGCTCTCTATATGTGGCAGAAACAAGTCCATGAAACACCCCTTACGCACCCACTTCAACCTGTAGACCACCATCCTGCCTCCTCTCAGGGGTTCCCAAGAAGGTGATGGGTTTCAGGTCATGCTCGTCCCAAAATGACTTCTTGGTATTTTGAATCTCTTGAACTGAAGGGTCTGAGAAATGGAGGTGCAGAAGGCCTTCCCCGCTTCCTCTGAAGCATAAGATGCTCATGGGCAAGGCTCTGCCTGTATCAGGGGATGGAGGAAAGCAGAGGATGAGGAACAGGTGTTTGTTGTTTGTTTGTGGAGACAAGCTCCCACTGGTCCACCAGGCTGGCCTCAAACAGTTTCAGTGTTCCACCCTCGGTCTCCTAGAGTGCTGTGGTTATAGCCACCATCAGCCATACCTAGCCGGCAAGCAGCATATCACCCCGAGAGGAAGAGATTCCAAGAGGAGTCTGAAGAAATGGGTGGGATCAAGTTTCTCTCAGGGGTCACCCTTAACTTTTGCATTACCCCATTTCCCCACGACTTCCCATTCTTTCCTCTAGGCTGAACCTTTTCTTGAGGTCTCTGTTTTGTTACGAATGCTCCTGTGCCGTGTGAAACCTATAGCCTATACATTTCTGTATGTTTCTCTTGTCTTTCGTGTTAGTTTAATTTGCTAGAAGCCCCAGGCATAGAACTCAAGGTGTCAAGAAGAGAGAACCCACTTTTTCTGTCCTAGAGAAGAGATGAGCACTCAAAAGAGGAATGAGGGTCCACACTGCAGCATGATTTTAAGGGCTGGATCCCCAGAAATTCCTCCATTTCCCCAATTAGCTTTACTTAATTCTTATCATGTATTTATCTTTTAGGATGAGGTCTCTTTCTGTATCCCAGGCTAGCCTTGAATTCATAACAATCCTCCTGCCCCAGCTTCTCTAGTGCTAGGATTACATATGTGTGATTATTTACCACACCTAGTATGTTTTTATATCTAATCTCTAAATTAGTAGTTGATAATGCCTTACTTGTATTAAATATAAATTGGTAATAAATTAAAAGAGGGAACCTTACTTAGTATCCCTTTAGCACCCCTTGGTATGTGCCCAAAGAAGGCATCCTCCTTCAGTGAATTCAGTTTACCCCAGAGCCATATAATGTCTTCCTATGACATACTTCCTGGTGTTTATGAAGGGTGTTTCGTGAGTGTTCTTCAGAACTAGGGACCTCAGACACTTGCTGAAGAAGCGAGTTACTTACATTTGACCATTTCGACGCTGGAATAATTTACACGCTCGGCTGTTGTAAACAAAACAATGCAACCCGAGCCCACTCATCTCTCAATTAGGGGCATCCCGATCCCACATTTCAAAATGCCTTCCTTGCACATTTCATTCTGTGTTCATAAATCCAGTCGATGCACGGGCCCGGTACCCTTCAAGGGACAGAAAAGAAGGATAACAAAAGACAGTGATGTGCGCCACTAGGCAGCACATTGCAGTCACCAGTGGTGGCTTTTGCAGGCAGTGATGTTGACTGGAAAGTCCTTTCAGAGGGACAGCACCGCAAAAGCATGCATTTCTAAACCAGAGCATCCTTCCATTCGCTGCGACAGGAGCTACGAAGATCACGACGCGACCCCTGCTTCTTTCAAACAGCAAAGGGAATTTCTAGTCTCTGAAATGCTCAGACAGTGTTTCTCTGATAGGTTTATCGGTGTAGGAAGGGACACGGAGCAGGCTGGGCTGGAAGCGTTTCGCCTAAGCAACTATGCAGGTACCACGTGTACCCTGCTTGCCCCCTGGTGGAGATCTGTAGGATCGTCCTGAGTTTCTCTGCTAGGGAGGAAGGGAAGCTAGTTGAGCAATTAGGCTGCGAGGGTCCAGGGTCTGGAGAGCAAGAAGCATCGGACCTCGGCAGGAATCTGGAGCTTCTGCCCTGGGTTTGGATGGAAACGTGGCAGGAATCTGGAGCTTCTGCCCTGTGTTAGGATGGAAACGTCTCAGTGTTTAAAGGTGTGCAAGTGACCGTAATGTGCCAGTTGGATCCAATTTCCTTCGAAAGTCCATACGTTTAGTTAAAACCAGGCTTTGCGGAGAGCTGCCGTGGCACTTCCTTAACGCAGGAAGAAAGTCATAGGGATCCCCAAGGTTTGGCTGCTGCTACTGCTGCTAAAACGAGGGTTTAAAGAACCACGGATTTGCCTGATTCGGGACATGAGAGGATCGTTTCTGCCTTTCTTTCACCTTGATAGTCCGGCTGGCTTGGGGTGGATTCTTCCAAATTGTGTGTGAGGGCACCTCTCTGGTGCCGATTAGCAATGGATCCAGGAAGTGCAGCATCCTATTCAGAACCTGGAAGGATCCAGGATGCAATTTCCTCTGACCTGAGAGAGGAGGACTTTGCCCAGGCGCACATACCTACCCAGTAGGGTTCAGTTTTAGGGTAGGTGCTGGAAAGCACTTACCGCTCTTCCAGAGGACTCAGGTTCGCTTTCCAGCACCCACATGGTGGTTCACAACTGTCTGTAACTCCAGTTCCAAGGAGGGTGGGCATCCTCTTCTGGACTCTGCGAGCTCTGCGTGCATGTGATGCACAGACACATGCAGGTAAAGACCCATGCATGTAAAATAAAAATAAATACATCTCGAGGAGTAGGAAAAGGGAACCGAGGTCTCTGGAGATTGGCAGCGGGAGCGAAGGCATACAGACTAGAACCATCCAGCATTGACAAAATGAGGACAATTGAGAGGTGATGCTCAAGGTCACCTCTGTGACTCCAGGGGCTTGAAGGTCTGGAAACTTCCTTTACAATTCTTCAAAGTTAATATTTCCCAATCAGAACTTACCTCCACCCTCCCCATCTCAGTGATGGTGTCTCCTTCTATAGGTTAGGGCCACACCACTTCCGGGCTCTGGGTCATTTCAGCCCTTCCTGGAGACCTTCTTCCTCTTCCTTCCTCATCCATGGGGTCTTTTATCTCACTTACAGCAGTCCTAATTATAATATTCATGATTTGAGAGGCTTTCGCTTCCACAAAGAACATGTAGCTACAAATTTAGAGTGACTTCACGGCTGCCCACCACCATATCACACATTCGAAGAGCTGACTTTTTGTTAAAGTAAAATAAGAAAGGAAGGATTCGAACCTCTTCCTCTTCCTTCCCAAACTTCCTCTTGCCTCAGATTTCAGCAGTGGTTGCTGAAACGAGGAACTCCCTCCTTGATTCTCTCAGTGTCTCTCAGCGGAAGCCTGTCCTGCCTTCTCAAGGTAGCATCTGGTCAGCTTAGTTTCTGGTTCTGTCTCTCCCTCCAAGCATGGAAGATACAGTGATATTTCATTTGTATTTTAATAAATAAAGCTTGCCTGGAGATTAGAGAGTAAAACAGCTGCACTGACCAGTCATACAGACTAGGCAGTGGTGGCACACACCTTTAATCCCAGTAGCCACACTAGTTTGCCATAGAAACCAGGTGGTAGAGGTGCACACCTTCAATCCCAGCCTTAGAAAGGAATAAAAGACAGCTCACAGTCTCCTTCTGAGATTCCTGGAGGCAGGATCACCATTTCGGACTGAGGTAGAAGTAAGAGCCAGTGACTGGCTGTTTTGCTTTTCTGACCTTCAGGTTGAACCCCAATATCTGCCTTTGGGTTTTTATTAATTTTGCTACAGGAGAATGCAGAACTAAGCCCTGGGTTTGACCATTTGCTGCACCTGGGAGTATCAGTGAAATACGCGAGCAGGATGATGGGTGCTGAGGAGGGACTGGCCATCTGTCAGGGTTGGGCTACACTAGCGTGCACAGAGGGATCCTTTAGGAAGGTTTGGTCCTAGTGCTCAGGACAAAGGAGTGTGTGTGGGGGGAGTTAGATGATGCTCAGGAGTTACATCTCCAGTTCTGACCCAAGGTGGCCCAGAGTTCACATATAGTGCTGTTGGCATTCTTCGGTATTTGAAAGTGATTTAGAACAGCAGTTGCTCCAGTGTGGAACACACCAAGCCCCACAGAGAACTGACAAGCTGGTGTGGGTGTTAGGAGCTCAGGAGTGTGCATGCCCATGAACGGCACGGGAACCAGCACTGTGGAGAGCCGAAGCCTCACCTGTGAGATG
>LOEQ01007416.1:81440-98240 GCA_001685075.1 Bramus lutescens | reverse complement strand
ATCTATCTATCTATCTATCTATCTATCTATCATCTATCTATCTATTTATCTATCATCTATCTATATCTATGTATTTTCGTTTTTTTGCGATAAGGCTTTTCTGTAACTTTGGAGCCTGTCCTAGAATTAGTTCTTGTAGACCAGGCTGGCCCCGAACTCACAGAGATCCACCTGCCTCTGCCTCCCAAGAGCTGGGATTAAAGTTGTGTGCCACCACTGCCTGGTTGATTGATCTAGTTTCATAATATACCTCAGTTGCTCCAATTGCAAAAAGAGATGTAGAATTTTATTATCTGTTGGGCTTGTCAAATGCCAGCTCTGTGTGATCCCCCTCAAATCTCATTCTATTTTGTTCAGGCTCTGTGTTCAGACTTAAAAATAAAAACCACCTATTGCTTTATATATTTGTGTCTGTTTATGTGAGTATGTGCACATGTGTGTGTGGGTATATGTGCTAAATGCTTGCACCAGGGAAGAGAAGGGGATCCGGTGACCCCTCTAGCACTCTCTATTTTTTTTTAAGGCAGTGTCTCTCTTCATGTTTTCTTGGCTTTACTGTAAGCCATGATGTCCCAGTGATGCTTTTGTCTCTGCCTCCTTCAGAGCCGAGGTAACAAGCATGCATAGAGTTTGTGGCTTAAGCTTATCTGTAATAACCCTGGGAAACCTGCAAAGTGATGACCATTAGCCATTCAAATATCAGTCAGTTCTAGAGGGGAAGGAGGAGACGGGAGAGCATGGTAGAACCTGTTTCTTTAAGGAGAAGGTTGGGGGCAAGCAGGCAAGAAGGCAGGGCTGGTGGCTGTGGTCATGGGCCCTGATGCTCAGTGTGACTTTCTTTCTACTTCTGTATGATGGGAATCTCTTCCTGTACAGACTAAAATGAAGCCATCGACACCATGATCATGGGCTTTCAGCTATGGGTAGGTGGCCAGTGTGATGTTGAGCTCCCAACATCCCTGGCTGAATTCACAAGGATGAGGCCAGCACTCATCTCTTGTAGTTCTTCATCGTGAATGAGTCTCTGCACCCTCCTGTCCCACTCAGGTGGCCTTGTGCTTGAACTAGGGGCATCGTGATAGATGGCACCAAACCTTCATTTATCACAGCGTTCCCCGTGAATCTGAAGTAACTGTCTGCACAGTCCAGTCTCCCATCAATTTTCAAGCCAGCCTTGACGTGAACGTCCTCTTTCCTCGGCAAATCTCTGCAGTGCCCCTGGGCAGATGTCCCTTCAGTGACATGGCCCAGAAAAGATCTGTGGATGCACTGCAAAGTTCCAGGCTTTGAAGAGAAGCAGACATGAGTAGTCAATTACAGTGGAGAGGGCAGAAGGAGGCACGCACTAAGAAAGCGGAAGTGAGGAAGAAAACAAGCTGGAAGAGGGCAGGGAACAAGTGAGCTGTGTGTGCGTGTGCGCGCAAGCGCGCGCACATGCATATGCGTGTGCATGTATGTACATGTATGCAGTGCACATGTGTGCATATATATGTACATGTGTGTGGGGGTACACACACATGTATAACATGGTCTAACTGACCAGGCTTGAGCATTGCAATTGATCAGCATCTCGTGTTTGATCTTGAGCAATGTATCTTCGCTTTTACTTCTCCTCTGATTTCCTCACTGAAAAGGTGAGAGAAATGACAATTCAATTAATGATGGGCTCAGCATAAAGCAGAATGGCCATAGGTGTAGCTCCCACAGTGAAGAGTCCTGTCCCATTGTCACCCCCTCCCCCTGGTCTCCATCCCAGGCACATTGACTGCTCTATGCTCAGCGTCCTGTGGGCGTGTTTCTCAGTCTCACATCCGCTTTTAGGAAGGGTTTAATCTGGAGGCTGAAGAGAGAGGAAGTTTATTGCATCCACACGGGGCGCCATCCGGAGCCAGTTAACATCTTCATTCTTCTTGCAGATGGCGTTTTCAGCATACATGCGGGCACACTCCACATATTTCTGTGGAAGGGCCTTCTTCGCCTTAGCCTGCTCAGCCTTGGAGTCCTTATCTGCCTTCTTGGCCAGTTTCTCTAGCTGCTTTGTGAACTTTAACTGGAACAGGGTATCGTCCATGGCCAATCACGTAGCGCATCCCTCGCGGCAGCGAAGGGGACAAGATCTTACAGACGAGCTTGGTATCTCTTGATGACAGGCGTAAACTTTAAGCCAGACAAACCCTTTTGCCTCCAAATTAGGTGGCTAAGTGTCTCATCCCAGCAGCGGAAAGGAAGCAGCATCATGGGGAGGCATTTTATGAACTGTGGAGTGCCGTGTGTATCTCAGACGTCACTCATAGCTTTGCTAAGTGGCTGGGCAGATCCTGCCTCTAGGAACGAGGAATGTAAATTGGCCATTGTTTCCGGCAGGACACAGAGCCTCACCTTGTTAACTTCATGTTCTGTACATTCTGCTTCTCTCTCTCTTTTTTCATGTCAACAAAGCTATTATTTTGTGCACCATTTCCCCGAAGGCTGGAAATTGGCCTGGGATGCTCTTAGGAAGCCGGATTTAATCACTGATGTTGACCTGAAAAGGTGGGGTAACTGAAAAACACGGCAGCCAGAATTGGGGTGAAGTAATAGGAAACCATAGAATTGGCTAGATTGAATGTTTCACTTACTTATTTTCCTTTTTTAAAAATTTGTTTTTAAATGAAAAAATGAGGGGAGCCATCACTCAAATGCATATTGGCTTCCAGGTTTTTTTTAGAAAATGTCAGCTGATGTTTATGACCCTGGAGCCCGTGTTGCTTTGAGACCCAAGTCTTCTCAGGTGGAAGGAAGGAGTGATTCAGTCAAATTAGTGAAAAGGATGCACTTGTGTCTCTAGAAAGTTCCTAGGGTATCTCAGGATATGTATGGTCTTGGCCTCTCCGTTTTTATCTCTTCCCTTTTCTGCACAGATGGCTCCACCAACCTTGGGGACAATAAAAGAGAATCACAGACTGAGTGGCTTAAAAAAGTAGCAGTTTATTCTGCAATAGTCTGGAGGTTCAAAGTCTGAAATCAAGGTGTACCAAAGGCTGCTCCTTCTAGAAGCACAAGAAAGTACTCCACTCATTTCCTCTTCTGTAGAGGAAGTACTCCACTCATTTCCTCTTCTGTAGAGGAAGTACTCCACTCATTTCCTCTTCTGTAGAGGAAGTACTCCACTCATTTCCTCTCCTGGCTTCACATCATTGGGGATGTCTCCGTGTTTGTGGCTCCATCACTCTCGTTGACACTTCTGGCTTGGTTGCCTTCTTCTCTTCCTGTGTTTTCTTCTGTCTGTTGGTCTGAAAGTTCTCTCTGTTTCTCTTCCATAATGACAATTCTCTGAATTTAGGGACACCTGATTGATTTGGGACAATCTTACTGTAAGATTCCTAATTTATCACATGTACAGGAATGCTTTTTCTCAAATAAGACACGATCTAATAGGCTCTGGAAATTTGGTATCTGGAAAGCAGTATCTTTTTTTGGGGGGGGAGTGNTTTTTTTTAGAAAATGTCAGCTGATGTTTATGACCCTGGAGCCCGTGTTGCTTTGAGACCCAAGTCTTCTCAGGTGGAAGGAAGGAGTGATTCAGTCAAATTAGTGAAAAGGATGCACTTGTGTCTCTAGAAAGTTCCTAGGGTATCTCAGGATATGTATGGTCTTGGCCTCTCCGTTTTTATCTCTTCCCTTTTCTGCACAGATGGCTCCACCAACCTTGGGGACAATAAAAGAGAATCACAGACTGAGTGGCTTAAAAAAGTAGCAGTTTATTCTGCAATAGTCTGGAGGTTCAAAGTCTGAAATCAAGGTGTACCAAAGGCTGCTCCTTCTAGAAGCACAAGAAAGTACTCCACTCATTTCCTCTTCTGTAGAGGAAGTACTCCACTCATTTCCTCTTCTGTAGAGGAAGTACTCCACTCATTTCCTCTTCTGTAGAGGAAGTACTCCACTCATTTCCTCTCCTGGCTTCACATCATTGGGGATGTCTCCGTGTTTGTGGCTCCATCACTCTCGTTGACACTTCTGGCTTGGTTGCCTTCTTCTCTTCCTGTGTTTTCTTCTGTCTGTTGGTCTGAAAGTTCTCTCTGTTTCTCTTCCATAATGACAATTCTCTGAATTTAGGGACACCTGATTGATTTGGGACAATCTTACTGTAAGATTCCTAATTTATCACATGTACAGGAATGCTTTTTCTCAAATAAGACACGATCTAATAGGCTCTGGAAATTTGGTATCTGGAAAGCAGTATCTTTTTTTGGGGGGGGAGTGNGGGGGGGGGAGTGGTTCAGCATCCAAGCTCCTGCCCCACTGGGCATTCTTTGATGCTTGTGTACACAGACACACAAATGTTCTTTCAGAATTACTTTTAAGTCTTAAATATTCTTCTCTGGTTACTTAAGCCCTCGAAGTCTCATTTTCAGAGGTGAATTCAGCAGTACAGCAACAGAAGCTGAAGTACTATGAGCCCCCAGGGAAGAATGTCTGGCAGGCAATGGGAGGACCTGGACCCTGGACAGCTGAAGCAGAGAGCAGAAGGCGCATGGAAATTGGGCCCCAGAGAGGGTATGTTCCCTGGCTTGGAAGACAGCCTGTTGCCCTCACAGGCTGACCCTGAGCTTCCACGTGCCTTCTCAGTGTCTGAAGGAGCGGGTGAAGCTGCCATCCTCCAAGCGTTTGTATATAGCGTTATGTTTCCTTTTTTAAAAAACTTTCTTTTCCCACTCTGGATTGTAGAGCATGTCCTAAGTTGCTAATCTCTCAGGTGGAGGATGACTCCTGAGCTCAATTGTGAAATGTACCCACAGAATCATGTTGCTTCTCAGAGAGCAAGACGTTTTAGGAGACTTTCGACTCAGGCCTTTGAAAGCTGGGGCCCAACCAGGTCTCTTACTCTATTTCCTGCTTGGGGCCACCAAATAATGACCCAACTCCCACCGGAGGACCTCACCTGGAGACTCCACCTAAGGACTCCACCTGAGGACCCCATTCCAATGCCCCATACTATGGGGGACATCTTGTTCAAACTCCCTGACATGGTTTTGAATGACCATGTGCTCCATAGGCTCATACATTTAAATACATGGTCTCCAGTTAGTGGAACTGTTTGGGAAGGATTAGGAGGTGTGGCCTTGTTGGAGGAGGTGTGTCATTGGGTGTGGACTTTAAAGTTTCAAAAGACTTGAACCAGTCCCAGTTGTTGGGAATTCTGATGCAGGCACTCAGCTGTTCTTGCCTCCATGCCCTCCATGCCCTCCACTCTGCCATCACAGGCTTTAACTGTCTGAAACCGGAAACCCTCTTTTCTTTTCTTTTCTTTTCTTTTCTTTTCTTTTCTTTTCTTTTCTTTTCTTTCCTTTCCTTTCCTTTCCTTTCCTTTCCTTTTGAGACAGGGTTTCTCTGTGTGTCCTTGGCTGTCCTAGCACTTGCTCTGTAGACCAGGCCGACCTCAGACTCACAGAGATCCACCTACCTCTGCCTCCCAAGGGCTGGGATTAAAGGCATGTTCCACCACTGCCTGGCTTGCACACTTTCTTTTATAAGTTGCTTTGGCCATGGTATTTTGCCACAGCAAAAGAAAAGCAACTAAGAAAATAATATGCTCACCCATGTCTCCAAACCTTAAAACCAAACAAAAACCAAAGCCCACATATTTTCCTTTGTTTCTTAACTCTCTGTTTAGATTTTTCTCCTGTTTGGAATGACATTTTTCTAAGCTAAATCGTTCATTTCATTAATGCAAAACTCTTTATCTTTCCAGGCAGATCTGTAGGTGGAGCAGAATATCACATAGAAAGGTTCTAGGACTGAAACAGATGTATTTATGACATCACAAAATTCTCACACACCCTCTGTTTTGGGGATTAGTTACATTGCTCTCCCTTTCACATCTCTGCAGGAATCATTGTGTTTCTGACACCATCTTGTTTCAACCCCACCTAGCCTCAGGAGATGTTTCCACCAATTTCATCCCTAAGGACATCTCCATATCATACTTTGGCATTCTGTTAAAATTATTAGGTTCCTGAATGTGACATCAGCCCTAATTTTACATGTCCTACTGGTCTGCTAGGCTTCACGACCCCTTTGTTTTACCCCTTTCTTTCTTTGTAGTAAATCTTGGTGTTGACCTGTAACTTCTTTCACGGGCAGCTCTCAGCAGGTCTAGCAGCCCCTGGATCCCTTCTTCCATGAAAAGAACACAGCTATACCAATGCACTGTGGCCACTGTGCCCACCCATCACAGTGCTCCTGGTCGTGAGAACCACAGCAGGCCCAGAACTCATGTGATTCAGTCTTGATTCCACGGTCATGAAGGGACAAGGTGAGAGTACAGGTTAGATGCTCGAGGATAGGCAGGAAGATGAGGAGAAGGAGAATGAGAAGGATGTGGGCTCTCTCTCTCTCTCTCTCTCTCTCTCTCTCTCTCTCTCTCTCTCTTTTGAGATGGAAAAAACCATGAAGACAGAAATGAAATGCATGGAGCCAGGATCTAGACATCAGGAGCAATGGTGAGACATTGTCTCTAGAATCAACTTTCTTAGTGATTGTCTCTCTTAGATTTCTCTCACAATCCAGTTCTGGAATGGGTAAGGAGACTCTGGCCTGGTTAACCTCCTGTGGGTTTGGAGAAGGGAGGGCATCTTGGGTGAGAAGCCTATAAAAACCACCAACTAGGAAGAAGGAGACCTTCCACTGGAGGGCCAAAGGGTTTCTCCCACAGTTCAGGGAGATGGGTTTTGGCTTCTGGAACCGCAGATCTGTGGGGTTAGAGCATTTCTAGGATTTTTGTTTTTAGATGTTTGACATTCTTTTCTGTTTGCTTTTATTATACACTTCAGAGTTTTAAAAGAGGCTTAGGCACAATGGTACTTAAAAATAGAATAAAAATAGGAGAAAAAAGGGATAGTTTGTAGGGGCTTCAGTGGGCTCTGAAGCCCCCTTTTAAAATTGTATTTTATTTCAAACAACTTTATTTTCAGGGATTTGAAGAGAAATTTGCATAATTTTTGTACACAAAAGCAGTAAAGTATGATGGGAAAAGCCTGCTCTTTTGAGTTGGAAATGTTCATAAACTTAGACTTTATTCCTAGCTGTTGTTCCCTGTAAGATATGGAAATGACTGCGCCTGTCTGGTCAGGCAGTAGGAAGCACATGTAGAGTTCTCCATGTGGACTGAGCGTTTATAAATGTCAGTGGCCTTCTCCTCATGGTGTGCTTATGTGGATGATTCTCCTTTTTTATGAATCATATGTTCTTTCCCTGTAATGAGTTTAAAAAAACATAATTCTCTTCCCTTCAATTCTATTTTTTATTTTCTTTGCTTTGGAGCTGATGATGGCAGTGAAAATGACAGGAGCCCGACTCTGTCCCTAGGTTCCTGTCACAAAGAAACAACCATCTTTTCCTTCGATTGTAGGTGAGACAGTGTGTGTACCTCGTTGTTGTAAACATCCCAAACAGCCTCAGTTAGCTGCCACTAAGGGCTCCATGCAATCCTCTGTGGGTCTGAACCAGGGCTAGGAGCAAAGTCTTCTGGTTAGGAGGGAGTGTTTGAGCAAGGGGAAGCTGTTCTTATAGCTTCTCAGCTGTGATGGGCAGAGGCAGATTGTCACTTTGTTGTTGAAATGTTCTGAGATGTTTCTATTTCTTTGCTCCACTGATTGTTCATATGGAAAGGCACAGATGGAATGAGCCTACCGGATGTTTCAGTAGAGCTGGAGGTTGGGTCTGTCATAGAGATAAACAAGATGCTGTTGGAGAGAACCATCGAAAGGGAGAAACAACAGCTGATGAAGCTGAGACATGGAGGTGAAAGGACTTGCTTTGAGACAGGCAGGACACATTCTTTTCCTCAGCCTGAGGGAGAGACCAAAGACTCATGGGAGATAGAGGACAGACCTCATGAGACATCATCCTTGTGGACCAGCTGTGGACTGCTTCTTTGTCTCCCTGATTTTCCTATCTTAAAAGATTAGTTTAAATAATGAATCCTTTTATGGGCTATTGTGAAGATTAAATGAGAATGTCTATTCCTGGGGTGTGGTTTGAACATACAAAACATCCCATAAACTAATATGCTGGTCCTCTGTTTATGTAGTCAATAGGATAGACACTCTCAACTGCATATGGAAACACATGTGTAAGCATTGGGTATGTGGCTTGGTGGCTAATGTGTTTGCTATGTAAACCTCAGAGCAGAGTTAGGATCCTAAGAATCAATGGGGAAGCCATTTGGTTGTGGTACCCCCCCTGTAACTCCAGCCCTAGAAGGTGGAGAGAGGATCCCATGCCCCATCCCAGCAAGCTGGCTGGAAATACTAGCAATGTCAGTGAACTCTAGGTTTGACTGAGAGATTCTGGCTCAATGCATAAGGTGGAAGAGAAATCCAGGATTATTCAACCATGGAGCCTCTACATGCATGCTTTCACATGTGTATGTGTGCCTATACACACAACACACACACACACCCACACCACATGTACATGAAAAATACAGGGAAAAAGGTAATGCAACATTTTAACCAGAAAATTTCAAATTAAGGTTTTATTATAAATAATTGTATAATCTTATATGTTACAATAATCTTGATTGAAGAGTAATAGCATAAAAGAAAAAACAGTGAGCTTTGAGGTCACAAAGATGTGTCTTATGTTTAGCAACTGAGAGAGTTGAGCAAGTTGGTAGGAGTTGCTGAATTCCAATGTTTTATCCATACAGTAAAGATGGTAAACTGTGGTTTTTAACATTTCAAGAATATTGCAAAACAACTAATGAAAATTGCTTGGCATATGGTAAGCAGTAAACCAAAATTCTATGGCTTTTTGGTATTATTCTGAGACCTTTATTCCCGTCTTATAAAGCATAGTTATCCCAGAATATAGGACTGAAGAATCTCACAGAGATAAAATAGAAATTATGTTATAGTCATTATATTTATATGACATACAAATATGGAAGAGAACTTGGTGGATGTTTAGTGTGTACACCAGCTCCTTATCCCAGTGTCCACAGTAAGTGAGCTGTGGGAACTGGCACCTGCTCCCATGAGGGGAGTTCACTTTCTGTGCTAGGTATCCTCCATCATCAAAAAGATTTTATATTGAACTTAGTCCTCCTCTTGGAAATGTCCATGGCTCTAGATCCCATTGATCTCTCCTGTCACCCGGCCATAGGCAGCACTCAGGGAACAGTAGTTCCTCAGTGAACAAGTACATGAATGAGACCAGAAGCTGAGCACATTGTGTGTGTGTGTGTGTGTGTGTGTGTGTACATGTGCAGTGTGTGTATGTGTGTGTGTATGTGCAGTGTGTGTGTGTATGTGCGGTGTGTGTATGTGTGTGTGTATGTGCGGTGTGTGTATGTGTGTGTGTAGTGCGGTGTATGTATGTGTGTGTGTGTATGTGCGATGTGTGTATGTGTGTGTGTATGTGCGGTGTGTGTATGTGTGTGTGTAGTGCGGTGTATGTATGTGCGGTGTGTGTATGTGTGTGTGTATGTGTGGTGTATGTATGTGTGTGTGTGTGTGTATGAAGAGTGGCATTGTATCAGTCATGGTACAAGAAAGAAAGCAGGATCCCTGTGAGTTTTATAGGGTAGGAAAATTATTAAAGGAACAAAACCATACATGGTTGTGAAGGGAGGTGGAGAAGGGATAGGGAGGAGGTTTTGGGGGCCAGAGAAAGGCCACTGCTCCGGCTTTCTATAATACTAGCACAAGGGACTGGAACAAAACTCACAAGGAGTCTGGAAAGTCATCCATCAGCTACAGAGGTGGGCTGGGGAGGAGGGCAGCTGCAGGCTAGATGGGCCATTACCTGTGCATGGGGCTGTGCAGCTGGAATGGCTGTTGGTCAATGTATTTGTCATAGTTCTCCAGAAAGCAGAACCTATAGGACTTAATTAATTAATTCATTAAACATAGAGGATTTATCATTAATAATCATAAGGAATTGACTCACCTGATGATGCCGGATGGAAAGTCTAAACTCTTGCCTGGGCTTGGCAAGCTTGGGATCCGGGGCCTCAGTGATGTTGAGAGGGTCTGTTGGCAGCTTCTCTCCTCTTTGGAGGGGTCATCTCCAGGTTAGTTGAGGCCTTCAGTGGTTGGAAAAGGCTGACCCACGTTATGGAGGGCAATCTGCTATGGTCAAAGCTCAGCAATTTCAGCGTCAATCTCTGAGTCCTGGGACTGACAGGAGACAGGCTGAGATCATGTAAGACTGCACAGTCACCCTGTGAACTTGACATCCGCACCCCTTCTTAGCTCCTACTGTTCTCCTATGATGCAACCATGCCTCAAACATCCTGAAACTACTTTCCATCCAAGATTGTAATGGATTATTTTTCACTCAATCCACGTCTAGATGGCAATATTCTCCCTTAAGCCTTATTACGCAAGCTAGACTAATAGACTATGACCATAACAGATAATAATAAGCACTAGCAAAAAAGGAGAAGAAAAGAAAACGATGGGCTGACATATCCACAGACGTCACCAGGCTCAAGTCTGACTTCTTCAAGCACAGAAGGCCTTTTAGTCTAGACATCATACACGGAGGCCAGAAAAACAACATTCTTTAGAGATCTGGCTCTTGCCGAGGATGCAGGCCTCTGATCTCGAAAGGTCTTCTGGCTTCCGATGGCTCATGTGTGTTCCCAGACTGGTGGGCACCTCTCTCAGTGTCTGGGAGAGCTGATGACGCACACCTGTTCCTGATTGCCTAATCACGAATCCATCCTCCTTCTCGGAATCTGGAGCGCAAGCCTTGTTATTTCCACAGGCAGTTTTTGTTAGTGATCAGCTGGTCCACACGTGGTTCCTGCATTTTTACCATCGACAGATAGCACAAAGCGAGTAGCTGCCCTGAGGGGCCCACTTTCTGATTGCCATGTCTGTGGGAATGAAGGAGCGCAGGACTGGTGCTCAGTCTCCAAGCCCTGGGATCAAATAAGGAGGCCGCTGGGTAGAAGGTCAGGCTTTGTTTCTGTAGGCGCTCAGGTGGAACTAACTGTGCGCCATTTCCTTCCTTCCGCCTGTTCTGGCATGCTCTGTGCTAGCTCCCACTTTTATTTTTGATACGTAACCAGCTGTACATTACTTGATATGAAATACAGGGCACCAGATTTTCTTCTGCACCGGAGCCGTCAAAAGGTTATTTCGCTGCTTTGTTAAGGCGTCTGCTAAGCAGGATCTTGGCAAGGCTGGTGAAGTCTGTGATCCGAGCTTGTCACACCCGTGTCTCATACAAAATGATTTCTCAGGCTTGAATCAAGATGCCAGCCAGCAGTATGATGACCAACGAGGAAGTTTCAGAGTCTAAACATTGAGTTGGGCAGGAGCTGGTGCAGGTAAGGAGGGCAAATTCACATGCAGCCTAAGCATTTTTTTTCTAGTGAGAATGACTGACTGACCATTGGGGGTGTCTCGGGTGCATGGTTCTCTCAGGGAATGAGGCTGTAGCAGACATTCCACACATCGCTCTGCTGTAGGTGCTTTGAACACTCAGACAGCAATGGATTGGACTTACTTTTATTGAGGCCATAGAGATTATTCCATTATTTTCACAATGTTCACAGATGAACGATGCTATTGGGCAAGGATGGGGGTAGGCTGGAGTAGAAGTGGGTGGATCTCATGGGCGTGGGTCAAGCTGTGTACGTGAAAACAAAGTCCCTCCTGTAGTGAAGTCTCTCTTCAGCTAAAGTCATATAGACTCCAACAGCTTCAGGCTATCCATGCAGAAAGTTCTGTCTTTATACCTCTTTCCAATAACCATTTTGTCACTATTTAAAAAACAAATAAGCAAGCAAAGCAAACATATGCCTTGAAGGTAAGACCCCATTGCTGAAGACATCACATATTTTGGCACAGGCCTTGGAGCAATCAAACTGGAGCTGACCTTGAAGCCTCCTCCCGAGACTTGACAGTATCAGAAGGTATTATGCAGGTTGCAAAGTGAGAGGAGCAACAGATAGTCCTTCCCAGCTGTAAAGCCCATGAACTACAGCAATGACTTGGTTGACAAGATATCCCTAGCAGTGTAATAATGGTGTTTTTCTCTTGGAGGAAACTAACAACTATCAAAGTACATTATAGGCCCATTTAATGGGAGAGAATTCATGCCTGGTATTGTAAACCTAGCCAATTACTTGTGTTGGAGAGATCTTAGACACTAGAGGAGAAACTATTATTACTGTCATGTCCCTAAACCTAGGTACTTTCTACCATGTACTAAAAGCTTACCCTTCTGCACTAGGTAAGTGGAGCTCATACTCTTTATCAGCAATACTCCCACCCCCATTGTAGAACTCTGAAGCCATTTCTGGCAACTTTGAGGCCTCTTGGCAGTAAAGCTCCCCCCACTCCCCTGGAAACCAAGGACCTAGCAATTGCCCACACATGTACTGAAATGTTGGGAACTTTCCATCATCTCCCTGAGTNTTATTGGTAATAGCCCTTTTGAATAAGCCAATCATAATAGTTAAAGAACAACCCCCAGACACCCCCCTTCCTTCTGTGGCTTTTTCCTTTAAAAATAGCCTGTACCAGCCATTTGTGGTCTTTCTGCCTTTTCAAATGCTGAAAGACCCTGTCATGACAGAATTAATAAAATCCTCATGCTTTTACATCAGCTGTGGTGTGAGAGATGCTCTCTTTGGGCGACTCCTCCTCGGTGATTGTACTCTAGGGTCCAACTCCATGTGTGTGTATGTCTCTTTGATAGATGACAACCATCACAAAGAACCAAAACTGGTCAAAATGCAGAGAGCAAGTGACTATGGCATGCCCAGGCCTTATTGATATGTACTCAATGCGGCCTCTATACCTAAGGATCAGGGAAACTCCAGAAAGGGACAGAGGATCAGGATATCAGCTGCTAGATCATGTCTTGTAGACATGCCACAGAAGTTGCACTTGGGGAATCCCAGCAAAGTATTGTTGCCTGAGCATGTCTGCATAATGGAAGCACAAGCTAACATGCAAACATGCACACGGAGAATTCTACAAGACCTCACCCCTGGATGAGGAGCTACAGGTGGTCAGTGGCTTCTGGGAGAGGCAGAATCAGTGTTTTCAAGGACAAGCTCCCAAATAGGCTATCCAGTCCCAGGTGGTCAGCCATGGACACATGTCCATATGAGCAAGACTAAATGGTTTAAGTAAGCTGGGTGGTAGTGGTGCACACCTTTATTCCCAGCATTTGGGAGGCAGAGACAGATGGATCTCTGTGAGTTTGAGGATAGCCTGGACTACAAGAGCTAGTTCCAGGAAAAAAAAAAGGATTAAGTAGGGTGCACATGTTTATGTATATATAAAAACCATCTATCCATCTATATCTATCTATCTATCTATCTATCTATCTATCTATCTATCTATCTATCTAAAATCTACATATGTATATATTTTGCAATAGCAATTCAGAAGACAAGGCCATGGATTTTGAAAGAGTGGCATAGGACATGGGAGGAGCTGTGAGGAGGAGGAGGAGGGGTGTGATGACATGCTCATGTGTGGTGTTCTCAAAACCATGAAAGTTAGCCATATGCATCCCAAGAGCCTGCCTGTCTGATCAAGCCATCAGCTCCTATTCATAGGTCATGTGAAGAGCTACACACAAAATTATGCTTGCCTCAAGTCTGTCCACCAGGAAAGTTTCACTTCAGTATTGTCCTTTGGGCCATTTTCTCAGTATAGCTGTGGTGTGATGCTTGCCTATTTTTGGCAGGTCTGAGCTTATTAGGCAGAACAATCTTTATGTAAATAAGACTTAAAATGCCTTCCTCTATCAACTGGTTTTCAGCAGGTCCCCATATGACCCTATCTAGTGCTAGGAAAACTATTCCCTAAGTTTGTGGGCTTAAAAATCTTTTTTATTTGCTGCTTCCTACAGCTCAAGGGTTCAGAAGGGCACAGCCTGGACAGTTAACATCTTGCCCATGTGGTCTGTGGGGGCCGTACCATTCCATATGGCTTGAATGGGGTCATGGTTCTGAGTTTTCTGTTCTCCTCACAGCTTCCCCCTGGCTTCCTGTCACCTCTTTATCTTCTTTCCAGCAGCAGAGCTGAAACTCCCATGGAAGGTCAAGACTACTAACGTCAAAAATGTAGATGTGACAGGTCTGCTTAAGACACAGGTCAGGAGGTGACACAGAGCCGTCACCATGCTCTAATGCTTGTTAAGGGAGTGGCCCCGCAAACCTGATGGGCAGGTCTGATATAGAAACATAAAAACTGAGGACCTCTTTAGCTGACTGCTGTCTACACAGTTGAATCTCCCTCTCTGTGGGATCTGCATCCTCAGATTCAGCCATTTGTAAATAGAAAATATTTGAGAGGAAATTGTGCCTGTCTTGAATGTGTTTGACTTATTTTTCTTATCACTAGTCCCTGAAGAGCACAGAAGGACAATTGTTTCTGCAGTACTGACATCATGTCAGGTGTTGGGAAGTGATTGAGAAGTGACCTAGAGGATGTTTGTGGGCTATGTGCCAAACGCTGTGCTGTTTTACGTGTAACAGGCATGCGCATCTACAGCTCTTAGCATTCTGGAACCATTCCTACTCAGAAACGGAGGGTAAAGTGTACTTGCTTTCAGATTTTTTTTTTAAAGTCGTACAAATTTATTACCTTATAGTACTTGGTGTAGAGGTTCAGAAATGAATCTCCCTGGACGTAAGGTGTCAACATGCTTGCATTCTTTTGAGATGGAGCTTTTTAAAAAATATCATTTTGTTATTCATATAACAATCTTAGTCTAAAATCTCTATAACCTACAATTGACAGACAGAGGCATGACTTATATGCTAATTTCTTATACATGCTCGAGTGACTTTTTTGAGAAAACACACTGCACATGGTATCTTAAACACTGCAAACAAGGATGCCAATTTTATAGAAAGTAGACAGGCAAGTGTTGCTCTGCTGGGCACCAAGGCACTGAGTACCACAACACTGACTGATCCTGGCCTGAAGCAGGATGGAGCTTGGCTGGGGCTCCATTGCTTTCGAGAACCAAGAGGTTGATGGAGAGCTTGCGATTGGCAAAGCCATTGTTAAACAGGAACACTAGCTATTCTATGTATAAGCCCTGTGGACAACAAGACAACAATTTAGCAGATTTCCAGGTTTATCAAGGCCTTACTTGGGCTAAAACCTGTCAATTGGTGACTATATGCCCTCATTGGCTATTTCAGGGTATAATGTGTGGTATCACCTAAGAGGTGCTTCAGTAAGGTTTGTGCCCTGCTGGGAATATGTGTGTGTGTGTGTGTGTGTGTGTGTGTATGTGTGTGTGTATGCTTCTACCTGTGAAGGGGCTTAATCCATACCCATAATGAAGTATGAGCTTGTGGTTACCTATCCATATTTCTAACTCAGCAGGAAGTCTATACAGATGGCCCAATAATTTTTCTTTTCCTTTAAGAAAGAAACAAATTTTAGAATAAAGTCACATCTGGAAGTTTTCAGGCTGCAGGCGTTCAGCAGAATGCTAGGGTGCCAGGGGTCTTTGAAGGTAACACTGTTTCTCCATTCACTCAATGCCAACACTGCAGGGAGATTTTAAGTTTCCTTGTGAGAGAGGTAATCTTGAAGAACGCTTGAGAATGTTATTGTTACAGACTAAGCTGTGTTCTTCACCCTCAACTCATAGCTGGCAGCTCTAGCCTCCGTTGTGACTGTATTTGCAGATGGGTTTTGCAGGGAATAATTAACAGAAAATACAATCACAATGGTATAGTGCTAATCAGTTAAGACTAATGTCTTTGTAGGAAGGGAGGGGCTGACTGGCAGGATGACTCAGCAGGTAAGGGGCTTGCTGTCAAGACTGACAATCTGAGTTCAATACCTGGAACCCACACAATGGAGGGAGAGAACCAAGTCTAGCAAACTGTCCTCTGAGCTGCAGCAATACATTATTAGAAGAAGAGAAAGGGAAAAAGAAGCCAGCAATCTTTGTGCCACACAAGAGCACAGGGGAAGCTGACCATCTGTGAGGCAAAAGAGGCCTCCGGTGAAGCCTACCTGGCTGCCATCTTGATCTTGGAATTTATAGTTTCCAGACCTATGGGAACAATCTCCTGTTGGGTATGCTGTCAGGCTGCTTCGGTGTTCTGTTTTGGCAGCCTGGGTAGACTAATGTAACCATAGAGAGGGAGACTGAACGTTTCTTGAGTCTTAGTAGCAACTCTCTCTCTCTCTCACACACATACACAAACACACTCTCTCTCTCACCCACACACCGCACACACACATGCTTTGTTCCTAGCAAGAGTACTTACCTGGTGGTGTGGCTGATGACCCCTGAGGCATCCAGTACCAGGGCCAGGGACCTGCCTGGGATGCTTCTCTCCCCTTCACTCGGACTCAGTGCTTTCTACTCTTCCTCTACCTCCCCTACCCTAGGGAAAATGGAATTCAGAGTAACCCTCCCCCCATCCGTTTTTTTGCTAATCTGGAAATGAAGACCAGAGAGGCTAGAGCTGAGGGAAGGAGAGAACAAGGAAGGAAGAATACCCCAAAGGGGTAGCAAAGGCAGATGAGGGTGTGTGTATGCAGACACTGTTGGCTGTAGTAAGAAGACCCCAAATTGGGAGCCATGACCCTTTTACACAGCCATCAAGGAGACGGACATTGGGGAGCCGCTGCTATCTAAGGTGGCTTAGATCTCGCTCTGTAGGAAGGTCTGAAGGAAGAGCTAGAAAATGCAGCTCATCCTGAGCATCTGTTGGTAGAACCAGTCACTCTCAGTAAGGGATGGCAGCATTCTTCATCTTTTAAGCCTCATTGCTCCGTGTGGCAAGAGACTCCTAGCTAAGGGCTGGTG